>LQNS02278089.1:9134241-9144395 GCA_001587735.2 Parhyale hawaiensis | reverse complement strand
AGGTTAGGGGAGGCAAGGACTGTTTTTTTTGTTTTCCATTTAAAAATTTGAACGATCCACCAAACGCGCAGCGCGATCGATCGATCGCGCAAATCCACCAAACGCGCACAACATATATATCTAGTCTGATATCGCAATGAAATATACATCACAATAAGTACATTTTCAGATTTTGAAAGGCATTTAAGAAGTATAACCTTAGTTAGAAATAAAACAAAAAGAGACAACTGTATGATGTTATAGAAATACAAAACAAAAATACAGTTCTGTACTGAAAAAAAATATTGATAACTCTTTTACATCAGATAAGAAGTGTTGTTACGATCGAGATTTTCTAGAGTGCCTAATATAATCTTACAACTGATTATAGACTATATATAGTCTCTGATCATAGCAGCATACTATCGTCCTTGGTTTCTTCGTTCCACTGTTGCGGTGTCCAATTGAAATTAACCCTACCGTACTCCTCATCGACATCACCCAAGTTTTTTGGGAAGAAATCTACGTCAGAGTGGGAAAATGAACCTTGAAGAGCATACAATCGCTCACTTTCTTGATAGTCTCAATTAACTTTGCTAGCTGATATTTACAATAAGTATCCTGATTATTTCTTTGGAATCCACGAACTGAATCACAAAATATAATACAAGCTACGCTTCTTTTTTAGCCCTTATCATCCATCCTACGAGTTTCTCTGACTCCAGCGTAGCGTTTACTTAATTTGGGTCCAGGCTATCCTTGATCTTTGTCCCAGACAGCTTAGGAAACTAAACAAAAGTGTCTTGGAAAGCTTCTCCAAAATCTAAGGCGTTTACAAGCTATATTTCCATTCCTAGTTTAATATGAAGTGGAGGTAATACGAGTTGGTCTCAGGCTAGAAACAATCCGAGAACATTTACTATTAGTATTTGATCTCGAAGAGAAACTTAGCCGTACTGTTTGTTTAGAAGCGTAATATTAGAACGAGTCCGAATATTTAGTAATACTTAGTAACATTGAAAGTTGATATAGATAAAAATAAACGGCATATTTGGATTCAGCACTGGAATTTGAATATTAAACTCACAATAAACAAAACTTTTATAGCTCTATAGCACTATTTGAATTGTTCATGACTCAACTGTGCCTTAGAGCGACGACGGGTCGCGGTGCAGAACAGAGTATCATGATGGAGACAGAAGTGATCATATTATCTGGAGGGAATTGAACTTTCAGAAGCAAAATGTTCCATTGTTATATTAAATGTGGATACCATTAGTATCTACTGTATAAAGTACTAATTGTTTATGGTGTATCTTGAGCTACGAAGGAAAGAGAATAACTGATAACGTTAAATTGTAAATAACTATCGATAACTTTGGAAATCTATTCACTGTATCGAACGGATGCTTAGATTACCATATGCAGGGAAATAATCAATTGATAAGGGAAATTAGAGATACGATCAGTAACTACAGGAAGACTTATCACCATGCCGAGTTGCCGAGCTAATGGCATCTCGCAGAGTCCAGTTTCGAAAAAATGCTACACTCCCGAAACATTATGTGTAATGTTAACGATAAAGGGTTAAGTAACACAGCAGGCCCACTGATATCAAAGAACATTATTGTCTAACATATAAGTACTGATAGATATGATATCATTGATGCTTCAAACTTCTTTCTGTATACATCGTCAAATACAAGGCGGACTGTACCCACTAAACCTCGGTTATCTTTTAGCTGAAATAATTCATGTATCAATTTCAGTCGCTTCTGCTATCAGTAAGCAGTTCTTTCCGATAACGACCTGCACGGAAACCAGTTATCTCTCTTATTAATCTTAGTTAATCATACTGACGCGAGGATATCTCTGTTTGCTTGTCCATCTGTCGTATTAACAAGAAAGCTGTTAATGCCCTTAGTTATGTTGCTACAGGATTACAAGAGTTGCTTGCAATCTGCGAGAGCCAAGCGAATAACTTTGTATTGAGTATTATAGGATTATACGGTGTAAACAGTGTGCGTGTATGTTAGTCCTAGGAGTAGAAGCTTGCCTGGTAATGAACAATCTGTTCTGAATGGTGTGGATCTGACGTACGTAAACAGCTTCTCTTACCTGTGTCACAAAATCATTGATGATATTCATCATGACCAGGATATAGAGAAAGAAACGCGAAAGCTCCACGGAGTTGGTAAGAAGTTAATTCGGAAATTAGGTCACTACTCTGAAGACGTCAAATACCAGCTGTTCCGGACCTATTGCTACCCCCTGTACTGTAGCTCACTTTGATGTAACTTTAAAAAGAAGTCCATTGAAATGGGTATTGCTTATAACGACTTATTCCGCATATTATTGAATGTGCCTAGGTCTAATAATGCAAGTCTAAGATTTGCTCAAAAGTGCACTGATTGCCTAAAAGTTAGAACAAGGATATGCGCCTTAAGCGTAAAATACGGGATTGAAAAGTCTAAAAACTCATTAATAAAAGTCATCCGTAATGGCCCTGGCTACAAACGATCTAATATGTATATACGATGGCAGCACATACTGTTGCCTGACGGAGGCCAAGCAATGGGGCGTAATGGTGTCTAGAATTTAAGAAAACTTTGACATGTCCTTTGTTTGTACCTTAGAAATAAGATACATCCTCTTGTGTACCATGTAGCATTTCAGCATTGTGTTGTCTCCATGAGTATTAAATAAAGTGTATTATTATTATTGTGGCGCCAGCCCTGCACCTGCACAAAACCAGTCCTATATCTGGAGAATATGAACTGGATGCCTCGCGTTAACCTTACTTTCCCGAGGCTGGACGACTTCGCCACAAGGGATCTGGCTCCTAGAAAAAAAAAAAGATTAAATAAACACCTTGTATATCGAAGCAGCACAGGTTGCGTATGGTGGGAATGAGGACCCTACTGATTGTGCTTACACGATCAAGTCTTTGGCTGAGTTTCTTCTCTTCTTCCTAGTTATCTCTCCGAATCTGACGTAATGGCAACAGCTCATAGAGGGCCGGGGCGTAAGTGCCGGCTGCTCTATGGAAATGGGCCTGTTGGTCCGTCTACTTCCTGCTATCTAATCTGCTCTCCACGCACTCACGACAGTACTCCCGCCCTTCCTAAAGTAGCCATCTAAGCTCATTAGAAATAAGTAAACAACAAGAAAAAAAAAGAAAAAATCACAGCAAAACTCCAATCGAGATGCTCTTTCTTCCTTAAAAATTTTATTGCATCGACATAAGTAGCGGCAATGAACTTTGAGACTTCCTTGAAATATAGGAAAATAACATAAATGGAGTAATTAAAGATGACCTCGTTAATATTTTGCTTCTATAAATGGAGTATATACCTATGTAGAGGTTAGTAATTATAGTATTGAGTCCGTTATTCTCTCTGACCATTTTGAGTCGCTCTGGGATGCAGCCGCACTCCCAGATGTTTTGATCACTTAATTGATGAGCTGATATCCCGACGAGAGGTTATTTTCAATGAATTTTCTTATGGAGGTCAAAAGTATTTCTACGGCATCTGCATTTTTTCATGCTGAGCTAGCAAGTAAATGCATATCTACAA
Source organism: Parhyale hawaiensis (assembly GCA_001587735.2). Lineage (NCBI taxonomy): Eukaryota > Metazoa > Arthropoda > Malacostraca > Amphipoda > Hyalidae > Parhyale > Parhyale hawaiensis. The sequence goes on along the minus strand of LQNS02278089.1, from coordinate 9,140,838 downwards.
TATATATTTACGAAGAGAACTACGTAAAACAAAGCTCTTTTTCTCGCTTCATTTTTATTTCTCAATTGTTCATCTCATGCGATGAACGTCCAATTCAGTGAACAGTGTTGTCAGTTGTTAAAAGAAAATTTCCCATGTACAGTATAGATAGATATATATATATACGTATATATATGCTGGCGTCGATCGTGCAATTGAGTTCAATCGTATACCCTCGTGATAGTGATGCCTCCGTGCAGTATCCATGTGTAAGTTGGTTATAGTCACAAAGTTTATGCCTCCGTTTCCAAGCAGAACGATATCACAGAGGAAAGAGCAAGGGACATGCAGTATGCCGATAGGAACGGGGAACCTATGCACGACGGTGTTCCCACACAGGATCAACGCGCATGGGAACAGCAGGTCGGGAAAGAAGAGGAAGAACAGCATAAGGCATGAACAAGTAGGAGTATGAAATCGGGAAGGATATCCATGTATAAGGTATTACTCGATTACCATGTATTGGGCAGTTACCACATACAAGGTAAATGTTCCATGCAGTACAATATATAATGCAAATTTGAAATTACTTTATGCAGCATGTTTATGCGATTCTCTGCGTAGAATATTCGCCAATTCCCATTTATATGACAGATAGGCAAATACCCTTTATGGGGCAAGTGTGAAAGTACTCTGCAGAAACGCTATTACGACACGCGTTAAGTAAAAAATTCGGATATCTATCTTTATAGTAAGAGTAGGCTGGTGGCGTGCCGCAGACGGAAGCCCCCGTTGTATAGGTCACAGTCCATCAGAAACTGCTGGTGGAGCTCTAAGAAAATGACGGTGCAAAATCAACCGCAACTGACGTATCTTTCTTAGGTCAGTTGCGGTTCATTTTGCACCGTCGTTTTTCACCGCACGGCGATGGCTTCAGGGAAATAGAGGGAAATGTCACATGGCAGTGTTGCAACCACACGGAAAAAGAGTAACTATACCGTAAGAAACAAATAGTTTTATAGTCCTCTATTAACAAACGAAAACGAGGACGTCTCGGCAACAGTACCGCGTGTGTGTATGCCCGCAAGCGGTTCGGTTGCTCAGACAGTTCGAGGCTCAGTCTCAGGCTGAGGCTAGAAACTCGTACACCCTCGGCTCCGTGTCTTCCAGTGTCTGTTTAGCCTCCTTGGTGTCTTCCTCACCCTTTTCCTGGAAGGTTGTGCTATGCTGTGGATTGACTGTTTCCGTGAGGATTCTTAACAATTTTTTTTTCATAACGTAATCTATATGTTGCACTTCAGCTTGTGTCATTCCTCTGAGAGAGACAATTTACTACATGAAAAAAAGGGTTAACCCTTTATCAACAGACAAAACAGCTCCTTGGCAGGAATAACATCATAGTAGTGACTGCGTTGGGTCATGCGCCCGGTAAAGGGTTAATTCTGCTTTTTCTCACCGCACTCATGCCACATATTGAGAAATGAAGCAGCGCATATCGACGCGCGTCACGGAAGGCTTCACACGGCAGTCGTTCGCCAGTTTTAGCGCCGGAAAAACTGGGCAGGGACGACAAATCGCCGCCTCTTCTGCAGCTGTACCTGCCCCTGCACAGGTGCCTCCTGCTGCTGCTGCGTCGGTTCCTTGTGGTTCTCAGCTTTAATGTGCACGATGCGTGAACGCCGAAAGTTTTAGGGGATTTGCTGGCGTAAACATCAACAATGATTGCTCATCGGGCTCATATTTAGTATTAATTTATTAAAAATAATAACATATACAGTAACCGTGCAGTGTACAATAATAGAATATGATTTCACTACTTGGGAGAGTCCGAGGTGCGTTATAGCGAAGAAAAAATGAGAGAGGGGAGGTTCAAAGAGCAAAAAATGCATAAGCTCCAACACTGAAATGACAGAATATCAGAAAAAAAAACATGGATATCACAAAATCAGAAACGCGCGCATATTGCAAACTTCGAAAATTCCGAAACTCATATATACCAATTACTATAACAAAATTTCAAAATCTATTAAGATGCAAAAAATCCGACATGCGAAAATATCAAATCCGAGGTACTTTTAGAAATGAATGATTCCAATGGCTTTCTAATAATCCCCAATTTCGTTAAAATATCATGAACGCAAATTGAATTTACACCCTATGATACAACCTATGATAACTGAAGGGGAGACAGTCTTATTACTTCATACGAAACACAATCCGAAATTTTGTCATTATGACAATCATAGGACGCGTTCGATAGGGTGGTGGAAACCGATCTAAGGACATGTTCGATTGGGCTCTAAAATTGACCCTCCGAGGCTTGACTTATTCGAAACGTCAGGCAAGTGCGATGACTTCAACGAGTTGAATTGAGTTTCATTTATTGACCCTTCATCGGTTGCTCTTGAGACTTCCAGAAAGTCAATGTTGCTCTTTACCCAATCGGAAATGTATAGGCATTTATCCGATGTTATCGGTTAACCGTCACTATTTCCTCATAGGCAACTTATAAATGCCTATATTTTTCTGATTAGGTTAACATTGAATTTCCTGCCTGCTAAATGTCTTCGGCTTGCTTATAACAATGACAAAGCGATTCAAAATTGCGAAGCCGAAGCATGTGTCTCCAGTTTCGAACAAGTCAAGCCTCGAAGGCTTAATTTTGGGGCCCAGATGAACGCACCCTGGGTCGCCAAAGTCAATCTGAACTAAGCCCACTTACATCAACCTGTCTGAGAAAAAACCTCTGTAAATTAAGTGAATCCTATTCCTATTTTAACTCAAAGGATGAAGCTGGATAAAGCTGAATGTCAGGAGCACCAAGTCGATGATTATCAGTCGGTCTCGGACACTTGTACCGCAGCATCCTCAACTTGAGATTGATGACACTTTGCTTCAGGAGTCTATAGCTCCTTGGAGATTCTTGGTGTTGTCTTTGATGAGAAGCTTAGTTTGAGCTGCGTATTAGGAGGTTGGTGTCACGTGCTTCCACTAAGATTAAGCTCCTGCGTAGGGTGAATTCTGTGTTTGGTGACAGTCAGGTCGTCCGCAGATATTTTTATGCTTCTTTACTGCCTGTGTTAGAGTATTGCTCACCGGTATGGGTTTCAGCTGCTGACACTCACTTGCGTCTGTTGTCCTGACTTGTTAGTTCAGCCAGCAGGCTGTGTGCTGATAATGATCTGGTGAACCTGTCCCACAGGAGAAGAGTAGCCGAGCTATGTATGTTTTATAAAGTGTAAATAATGAGAGGCATTGGTTGCATTCTTCCCTTCCTGCCCCCAAGGTATTTGGGAGGGAGACTCGTGCTGCGTGTAGAGCGCACTCTTTCACTAGGAGGCTGTCGTATGTTGAACTAATCAGTTCTGTCGGTGCTTCGTGCCCTGGTCGACTAAGGTTTGGAATTTGTTGCCGGCATCCGCACTTGGTCGTATTGATCTACAGACGTTAAAGTCAGCTGTTAATGGTTTTTCGCTGGATTTCCTTTAGCAGCGCTTTGGGCTTCCCGGTGTTGCAAGATGCTTCATTAATTTAGGGTTGTATTACCTGTCCGTGGGAGCTCTAGCATGAAGTTTTAATAATAAAACCTCAAAGTGCTGCGTTCTAACTTGTTGAGCACTACATCCACATGAGAAATAACTGTGTATAATTGTTGTTAGTAGTTCGGGAAGGCAGGCCAGAACTTCCTCTTCGTCACTTTAAGCGTGTTATCCAAGAGCTCGATGCAGACCCATTACGTTGCGCCGGCTGCAGACTCCATTTACGCAGCAAGATTGAGTTTCTGAAAGTCTCAGGGGCAAGCGAACCAAGGTCAGGGCCTGACACTCCATTGATTGGGTCGAAGCCAGCGACACTCCTTATAGTTTCGAACGAATCAAACTTATCAGACCCAATTTTGACACTCGCTCGAACTTGCTCAAAAGCCCTAGTCTACCGCCACATGCTCCAAAGTCCTTGTCCACCACCACATGCTCCTAAGTCCTAGTCCACCGCCATATGCTCCTAAGTCCTAGTCCACCGCCATATGCTCCTAAGTGCTAGTCAACCAGGTACTCAAGCTGCTCAAAATTAAGAACAATCCACTCCACTGAGAGCTGCTGTCCTTCACTAGTTTTGGGCCAGTCACATTTCCTTAGGGAATTATTTTAGGCGATTATTTGATATCATCCAACTAGGATATGCAATAAAGAAATCAAGAAAAGGCGAAGAGCACGATGAGAGATTCTCAAGTTCGCTCTCATCACGTGACAATAGCAGACTAATGGGTGATGTTACCTGTTTGGAGGAGGTGGTGCCGGGTGGGGTTGTGCAGGCTGCAAAGTGTTTCCTTGGTGATGCATGGAGGAGATGTGGTTAATTGGAGCCGGTCTCCCGGGTAGCACTATCGTCTTTCAAGACGATTTTGTGTTCACGTAAGCTTTCCTGCGCACGCCACCACTAAAATAAACACAACCTAGGCAAACTAACCTAGCCTAACCTAACCTACCCTACCCTTACCTAACCTTCCAACCTAACCTAGCCTAACCTAATCAAACCTAACTCAATCCAACCTTTCTAACCTTACCTAATCTTACCTACCCTAACCCAACTTAATCAGCGATACAGCGAGCAGCGCGGCGCACCAACTTGAACGCCGTTCACGCGCACACGATCTGCGTACACAAACACGCACACATCTCTGTCGTGAAAGACGATAGCGCTCCCGGGTGGGGGACTCTGACCATAGTTATAGAGGGGGTTGAGAGGGGAGACTAGAGTAGTGGCTATCTGGGGACGACAAGACAGTCCGGACAATGATAATAATTTACTACCAGCTGGGTTTTTCAGTAAATCGGATGAAAGCTGGAATCAGTGGCTGTAAGAAAAGCCCAGCCCCCAAGTAATAGCCACTATTCGGAGCAGCCAAACAGCGAAGTGAACCCTCTCGGGGTGAGGAACATGCAGACGCTTGATTGGTTGTGACGTCATCCAATGGTCTGTTATTGTCACATGATGAGTACACTGGTCTCTATTCTACCCACTTTGGGCTCTTGAGCCTGTGGTTCTTATTCCCAAGGTAGCCCATATTGACAGTGACAATGCGTTAGCAAGAGCACGTTCGATTGGGTGCCGAAATCAAGCCATCGCGCCTTGATTTGTCAATTTGTCCGAAACTTCTGACATGTACTCCGGTTTCGGGGCGTTGCATCGAGTTTCAGGCATTGGCCCTAAATCTGTTGCTCTTGAGATTTCCAGAGACTCAAATCTTGCTCCGTAAATTGAAGTTTTCACGCGGCTCAGCGTTATCGTATTGCTGCCAATACTTACAGTACGATTCCAAGGGGCAGAGCCAAAGCACTTTTTAGCAGTTTCGGGCTAGTCAAGCCTTAAAGAATAGACATGCCCTACGTCCTGCTTATTCCTGTTCTATTCACTACCACTGTACTATATCAACATAACTCTTGATTTCGAGCGAAAAGCAAACATCGTTAATGTAAAGGGAAAGGTAAAAAACATATTTTATGTTTTCCATTCTATTCACCACCCTGGATGGTGGTGCGCCGTATACAAACAAGTGCTTATATTCACGAGACGGTAGAAAAGGCATCAGCTTGCCGGCACCTGTGGGACGGACAGTCTACAGGTCTAGAAATAACAATGGATTTCCTATACCTCACGTAACGCATTGGATGCTAGTCCTTGCGATGGTGTCACTGCACATCTCTCTGTACGTGTCTAAGATCAAAATTTATATCATAGGAGTCATGCATAGAAGTTATTTGGGTTCTGTATGTAATTTATCCCACATAGACACGATTTGGCAATGTATAGTAAATGCCGGGACAAACATGTCGGCCGATTTTCTTAAACGCTGCGTTTTAAAACTAAAACTACACTGTAAGTATGTCTTCACTAAAGTTATGGAAAGAAACGGCCACACTAAAGAACATTTCAACATACTAATTACGACTACTTTCCCTCTCATGTGTTCCGATAAGCAGTTATAAAACATATATGTTCTTTTCAAATTGAAGGAATCATACGATTCGGCATAAAATATATAATTCTGATATTAACGTGTGTGCCATAAATACTAGTTGGTTAACCAACACTAGATGTCGCTGTTTGTGTTAGCCGTAATAATGGTACTTCTTATAGCTGGATTCACAGGAGGTTAGGAAGATAATTTAGTCAATGGCAAGTTGGCAACGCCAGCGCAATGAGCGCATAGTATACCGCGAGCATTTGAACGATGAGGTTCGGGCACCTGACCTGTTATAGTGCACACGTTGTTTGCTGACAGAACCGAATTCAGTCTTCTTGAAAAGTTTGTAGTATAATGGCCGATTATCTTATTTGTGGTGGAACAAGTTACGTGCCTGAAGACGGCATGACTGGCGCACAAATGTTTGCATGTGGAGAAGGTTTAACATATCAGTAAGTTTGGTTATTTTAAGAGTTTATTTTCCGAAGTGGCTAATAAGGAGAAATTCGGCACGTGTAACTAACGGGAAATACCTTGGCGTGTCTGTATTAATCAGTGGCTTGGAGACGTAACTAGCCTAGGATACCTGACCTTTTTTTTAATAGCGGCTTGCAGTTGCAGGATCTGACGACCCTTCAATATTTGAATTTTGT
>LQNS02278089.1:9111832-9127865 GCA_001587735.2 Parhyale hawaiensis | reverse complement strand
TGGGTGTTGTCAGTGCAGTCAGAGGGGTTTAGTTAGCGCACATTGTGAAACTGGTGTAGGTTTTCAAGTACTGGTGTGAGAAAAGTTAGATGTTATGAGATCAAGTTCTGCTAAAGAGCCTAGGTAACTACCTTTATCATAATTTAATTTGGAACAGTTTTTGCTTAGTCCCATACCTCATGAACCATGAATTTGTGTTAGGTATTACTTTTTAATTACTTTTAGCTGCAATGAATTGGTGTCAACCAGAAGCACTATGTAGCTATACAGTAGCCTATTTCAAAATAATTATGGTATGGTGTACTTTAAAAAATTACCCACATTAGTGACATTACCATCATTATGTGCCCAAGTTTCTATAACTACTTGTCTGTAGTGAATCATGTCTGGCCTCCCACATCCTAACAAAATTTTCTATCTATCTCCTACAAAACTTAGAACAATTTGATTTTTCTATTGAGTGAATATAAAATTTTGAATTTTATGTTTTAAACTTCTTTTTCCCACTAATTTCCAAGAACTGCATATGTACCTACTTAGTTTTCTTGCAGAACTGATTCAGATTAATTAAGATAAATGCCAACTGTTGGAGTAGAAGGTAGATAAGTAGTTGTTCACAACTGTTATTTTGGCTTGTTGTGGCAACACCATTGAAGATACCAGTATGTGCTTGTTGTGGTAATGCCTCCTGAAGAGCTAACAATTTTTGTTTTACAGTGACTTCATTATCCTTCCTGGATTCATTGACTTCGCAGCAGAGGAGGTTGACCTCAGCTCTGCTATCACAAAGAAAATTAGCCTGAAGGCTCCACTGGTTTCTTCCCCAATGGACACCGTCACAGAGTCAGAAATGGCTATAGCCATGGCGGTAAGTAGCTATCTTGAAGCTGAGCAACAGATGCCTTAGCCTATGCCTGGGTAGAGATAAAGTGGTAACTATCTATAGTCAACATATCAAATCTCCTACAGGCAAATCTTCTTGTAACTACCGTACCTACCCTACTAGTTTATGAAGATGATAGGGGCCTGGCAAGAGGAGAAGGGTAGATACCAGCTGTAGCTAGCTACATTGTGGCAACTGCAGCCAATTGATCATTAGTAGCCAAATTAGCTAGGTCCAGCCTCCACATTGGAGTCTGGATGTCTAAAATTTTGACAGGAGTATTTTAAATAAATTTATGAATGTGATTCTGTACAATTTTTTTATCACCATTCCATGAATGCATTTCAGCTCTTTAACATCAGCATTAATTGTCGTTGTTGTGAGAGTGGCACTTGCTGTTTGCTACATAAAGGAAAGATTATTTTGTACAGTAAAGAGTTGGCACTTGCTAGCCTAAAGTGTTGTAGTAGGTAGGCTACCATACCAAGACTGAATAGGCTATCTGCCATGACTTTTTCCTTCATTAAGTAATAAAACTCCTTCATTCATGTGAAATCCCCCATGGGTAAATGCCTTGCCCTTCTGCCCATGGCTCATGCTACACTATTCATTTAGTACTACAGTAAATTAAGATTTCTGAACAACTGTGTGTACAATAACTGGCCACACATCAATTTATCAGTCATCTTTAGGAAAGTTCAGATATCTTGTAGCCTATGGCTTCTTGCATGGCTATTTTTAATTCCTGGCACAGTCTAGGCCTAAGGGCCATGGGCCTAGTTCTATGGAGTTCTTTGTCTTGTTTTACAATGCAATTTTAAATAGGGCCTATGGCTGCTATTTGCCTTCATTTTAGTGAAAGACTTTCACTGAATAGCCTATGCAGTAGCTATGAAGTCAACTTCTGCCATTTATGTTACTTGGCTACTTTATGTTAGTGTCTCAAACAAGATATCTACTCTAGCTATTGTGTTGTATATAATAGGCCTATAGTTACCTACTGAGTTCATTGTGTTGTATCTGGCATCCCATATTCTTCAAAATTGGCTAGCTACCTCTAATGGCTAGTAGTAGCTAGGTAACTAATGTATGTATAGTGAAAGATGTGTCTGTTCATGTAGTGAGCACCATTCACATTATAGTGAGATTGTCCCGGTTAATTTATATTAGCACTGTGGAATTGTTAGATATGTAGCTAGCTATACTCAGAAAAAGAATGGTGGAGTCAGGAGGTGCATGATAAGCCTATGCTCCACCTGGAATTTTGTCAATGGAGCAAAGTGTTTGCACCTCAGTACAAATATTTTGGAATTCAGCTATATAATTTTTTATCATCTTTGCTGTCAATTAGAAGCATACTTGCAAAATTTCAGGGTTGGTGGTAACTTGGTGCACACCATCTGACTCATTTATATTTATAAAAGTGGTGTTGTGTATAGCTGTGTAAAATGCCATTTAAAGAGCTATATATGTGTCCTGGTTGAATTTCTATTTATCTAGTGTACCGTAGCCTACACTACAGTATTGTAAGGTGCATGGGTTGCATGTTTCGATCAATACGGTACCTATGCTACATGTCCCTTCTTTCTTCTTCTCTGACATCGCCTTTGTTGTGAAAGCTACCGTACTCAACATAATAATTAGCTACCTATCTTTTAACATTTTGCACCCAGTTATGTGGCGGCATCGGCATCATTCACCACAACTGCAGTGCAGAGATTCAAGCACAAGAGGTTATGAAGGTCAAAAAATACAAACATGGTTTCATCAGAGATCCTGTTTGCCTCACTGAGAAACACAGGGTAAGGGTCTGGAGTGCCTTAATTGCGGTATCTAGGTAGCTAGTTACCTGGTGCCTCATAGAAAGTTAACATTTCTGGGGTAATATTGTGCACACATTGTGAGTTCTTGGATTTATTTCTTTGTATATTGCTAGCTTGGGCTGATTCACAAAGCGAGTGTCTTCTGTCTAGGGTAAGTTTCATTCTTGTTCGTGGCTTTTATGGTAACTTTCTGTAAGGCCTATGGCGTCAGCAGTAGTTCATGTAGCTATAGGGCCTACCGTTCCTCGTCCAGACATTTTGTTTATAGCAAAACCAAACATCAACATACCGGTGTTACAGAACAAGCAACATAGAATTATTGGTAACGAACAGAAGAAGGTCTGTTAGCTGCCACTTTTAATTTAGCTACTGGAACTGCGCCTCACAGTAGACTGGTTGAGGTTACAACATAGGTACATCAACATAGCTATACTGTATGTCATTTGTCATAGATAACTGTTACTAATCAAACCTAGTAGGTAGCTATAATCTTACGTAGCTACTGGTTATCATAACTAGGTAGGTATACCTATATGGTACCTACCTACTGGTATTTATAGGTAGCTACCAATAATCATAGCTGCTAGCAATTATAGTTAGCAGTAATCAAAGCTACTGTGCTAACTAGAGCACATACTTACCTCCACGAAGCAAGGCAATGTCCATGAAAAATTGGAAAATGCAAAATTGGTTCTGAAACCAGGATTTCCTTTGTATCAACGCCAAAATCTAATCATTTGTGCTTTTTACAGTACGTTAATAACAGTTTCTGTATTTTTTCTTTAAATCCGTTCATAACCTATTCAGTTATGCTGCTAACGAAAATTCTGACACACAGATTAATCAAGCACACTAGTAAAATTTAATCGTGTAGCTATGTCTGTCAACATCAAAAATTCCTGTAAATTTCATAAAGTTCCATTTATGACTTTTTCAGTAGTTATTCTAACAAGCATACAATCAAACAAAGACAAAGAAACAAACAGAACGCTACAAAAATTTGGTCATTTATTCTTTGTGATATGCCTAGTAACTGGTGGAAATTTCATAAAACTCCGTCCTTAACTTTGACAGTTATGTTACTAAGAAAAAATAAGCAAACAAATAAACAAGCAGACGGTTAAACGGATCTTCACCAATATTAATCATCTGTCACTGCTAACATGCCTAACAAATAATTCCTGTAAATTTCATAAAGATGCATCTATAACATTTTGACTTATCTTGGTGACAGACTAACAGCATAACATACAAATGTGAGAAGAACATGATCGCCTTCCCGTAGGTAATTACAGAGCTAATATTACTGCTTCCTGGCGCTCAGGCGGCTGTGACTCATTATCATTGAAGAAAAGACTTGAGAAGAATTGGTTCAGTTGAATACCGTAGGTATATAGACAGCATTGATATTTTCTATTGTAATTTAGTAACTATTGAGTTAACAGCCATTTGGAGAAATGGGCATTGCAGAAAAAAATTCCATGCGACTCAGGCTCAGAACTGTGCCAAGGAATAAAATGGTTTTTAAATATCACTCCTGGTGAAAACAAGTAGTTATTGTACTCCGGAAAAATACATAACTAGCTAGGTACTAGCTATACGAATAACGCCATTTTGACCCCGTATTATGCACCATTAAAGAGAACTGTACACCAACAGCTAAGTTAACTTTGCTCCTTGTAAGAAGTTCTTGTTCCTGATAAATGATAATAGATCGCTGTTGTATCGTGTGACCATCGATTACGGCGGGAAAGTCCTCAATATAATAATTCAAGTATCACTCAATATTGTCTGGTCAGGTATGTGACGTGTTTGCCGTCAAGAAGCAGCACGGCTTTGGTGGCATCCCCATCACCGAGAATGGCAAGATGGGCTCTCAGCTGCTCGGCATTGTGACGTCACGCGACATTGATTTCTTGGAACCAGACTCGACCAAACTGCTCAGCGAAATTATGACGCCGTTCTCTGAGCTCGTCACTGTTCCCGCTGGTGTTAGTTTAGAAAAAGCCAATGAGACGCTGCAGAGAAGTAAAAAAGGTCAGTAGCATTAGCGTCTCTTGTGTTTATTTGCTTAGAATTACTTGAGTACGTACAGACGTTACTGTACCAAAGTAATTTCCAAAGTCTCATTTGCTTGCCAGGAATAATGATTCTAGTCGTTTAATTGGCGTACTAGTAAGTTAGTTGAAGAATTCGATTAAGTTGGATGCACAGCAGTCACTCGATGCAATATCAGGATAGTGGTAATTCTTTGTCGGACGCCTAGCGACGCCAATTACGTGGATTATAGCCCCTTCAAGGGACATAAGATGGGCCATAGGGTTAGGTTAGTTAAGATTCGCCGATTCTATATTATGGGGAGCAGCGCCCCGAGGAGGATTGTATAGGTTACCTTAGCCATTATCTAGGTCTTTGGGACGTGTCTTTCGTGCCCACTCAGCTTCTTTATATTTCTATAGCCTTCTCCTACTGATGCCTTGTTCTGCCCTTCCTCTTCTTTCCCGACTTGCTGTTGCCATGCGCGTTGGCACATGCTTGCATTCCGCGCTTATCGACATACTGTACCCAGGTACTACATGTCGTTTCTTCACTTGGAATAGCTACCTTTCTTGTGGGTTGAGGAACTTAAATTTAGCCACATGATAACATTGTACTCAGATAGGCACTAATTCTCCTTTACAGGCAAACTCCCAATCATTAATGACAATAATGAACTGGTGGCCCTCATTGCTCGAACTGATTTGAAGAAGTCCCGCAATTTCCCTAACGCTTCTTACGATGCCAACAACCAGCTGCTGGTGGGGGCGGCCATTGGCACCAGGGAAGCAGACAAGCAGAGGCTGGAACTTCTTGTCAATGCTGGAGTAGACCTTATAGTGCTGGTGAGTCTCCTACTTATTGTCCCTCTCTCTTCTTCCCCCTCACTCCCATTTACTTGCTTCCGTGAGCTCATTTTGCGAGATGTTTTAGCGCCGGACGCCCTGTGTTGATACGTCTGGAGCTCAGGAGCGATGTATTCAGCATTAGCCCTTTCGCTACGGAACTGGACTCTTTTATGAGGTTCTTAAAGACCTTAGAACCTCATGGTAGTCACTTGAGCTCACCTGCAGTTTAGTTCAGTCCTAGATAAATTACTATCAGTCACTTCAGACTGGTTGTTAAATATGTTGTCCAAGTTCCCATAGCAAGAGACTACGCACTGGTTTTAATAATCAAAACTCTGATGCGGGACTAATATGTCACGCCAGTATTGAAAGGGTTAAATGCGAAAAGAATGAGCGTGAAAAATACGGCGAATTGGGGGGAAACTTGCAGGTCTAATAATTGGCTACAGAATGAGCAGAGTCTCCTAGGTTACGTGATTATTTTAGGATCCATCGTTTTTTAATTTTAGACGTGTCAACCCACTTGAACCCAGCCCGTCCGGCCCTAAGTGTCCCTTCTCTCTTGGGGGGAATTGCAGCATAGCTATCCTGTAGGTATGAAGGCTGTACTGTAAAGTGTCGTTAACAATACTAATTCTATGGCGTGGTGTAACTTTATTTGGCCAGTGAGTAAATGTAGACTCAGGAACATGTGCAGTGAAGCTACCGTAGTTCCCATAGAGCGTCATAGTATGGGCCATAGATTAGATCAGATAGGCGGCAGTAGATGAACCAAAAGGCCCATTCCCAAAGAGACACCGAGACTTACACCCCGGCCCTCTATGAGCTATTGCCATTATGTTAGTAGGATGTAGAGGACTGGAGAAAGGAGAGGAGAAAAATAGAAAACGAGAGAGAAAAAAGAAAGGAGAAATAAAAAAGAAGGGGGAGAAGAATCTACGCCAAAGCGATGGTCATGAATGCCCGCCAGCATGATCGATGGCCGCTGATATGCGGAGCTTAAATATATAGATGGAGCGGAAGTGAGAGCCAGAGGATTTAGGTATGTATTGGAAGATGTACTCAACTGTGTCATCGTATAACTACTGTGTGGTGACATTTTATCCAGTGCCTATAACTGATGTGCCTAATGCCAAAAGCTATTCTCTTCTCTAATTAGAAATAATTTTAATTACTATGTTTATAATGATAGTCATGCAATTAAGTAATGTAACTGATAGTAATGAAGTAATTATTGTTTGTTCAGGACTCCTCACAGGGCAACAGCATCTATCAGATCAACATGATCCGCTTCATCAAGACTACTTACCCTGAATTGCAGATCATCGGTGGCAATGGTCAGTACTCTTGCCGTAGTCCTGCTCTCTGCAGCGTAATATCCATAGCTTACCGTAGCTGTAGGCCTTCGAGACGTCTTTTCATCTTGCCAAGTTTGCTTCCTTTTGTTTTCGAAGTGCTATTGATGTTGCTTTGTTCTGTTCTTCCTCTTCTTTCCGTAGCTACTTACTGTTCCCATGCGCGTTGATCCAACATGAGATCATCTTAGTGCAGTGGTTTTATGTTTCTCTTGGCACACTACCTGCATGTCTCCTCCTTTACCTCTCGCCTACCGGCTCTTGTTTCGTGAAATAAACAGGCCTGTTTGCATTTACTATCTTCTACAATAATAATAAAATGATAATGCAGCATAAGGTCGTGTTTATGTACTTCTCATCGTTTCTAGAGCCTGTGTGGACTATATGTAGGTATGCCTCTCAATTGCCTCCAACTTTCGAACTTGGTAGCTTTTCAATCAACGTTCTCTACCTACGTCATGACGTGCCCTAAATAATAACGAAGTTAATGCATCATAATGTCTCATATGTAACTGCCGTTTTGGCTGTTGGAGCGTTGCCGCTTCTCTCGCTTCTCATTCTTCTATATCGTCCAAAGGTTTAACCCATTAACAAAATAGTATTTATGCATTTCAACAAAATAGTATTTATGCATTTCAACAAAATAATTCTTCAAAATGATTGCAATTTGGCGCAAGTAATCTACAAACACCAGACCTGACAACAATTTATTGCCCGCATCGGATTTCAGTTGTATTGGCCTGCAGGCGTTTAAGTCAGCTGTTGATGGCTTTTTGCTGGATTTCCTTTAGCAGCGTTCCGGGCTTCCCGGTGTTGCAAGGTGCTTCATTTGGGTTGTATTAGCTGTCCGTGGGCGCTTGAGCGTCACGTTTTAATGATAAAAATAACTTCTGGACGAATATTCTCACTCGGAAGTTAGTTCATTAACGGGTTACGACAAAGCTCCAACATTCTCACATGGACTCCAATAAACTATTACTGTTGATAATAGTGTTGCAATACCTACCATTGCAGTTGTGACGGCAGCACAGGCTAAGAACTTGATAGACGCCGGAGTGGACGGTCTGAGAGTGGGCATGGGGTCCGGCAGCATATGCATTACGCAGGAGGTGATGGCAGTGGGGCGTCCTCAGGCCACTGCTGTTTATAAGGTCAGTTCTCGCTGCTCTTGTTGGTACTTTTGCTGCTGTGAGTAGCTACTGCTCATCTGTGTACACCTTGTGAGTGGCAGTTGGAGGGTTTCGAATTCTCAGGTGCAGTAGTGAGGTTAGTGTGTATCTGTAGGCCACGATTGTGTACAACGTGAACACAAGCTATTGATGTTACTGCTTTAATACATGAAAGTCAATGGCTAGATAGTAAAAACCTCCATAAAAGGAAATAAGAGTTTCTGGCCTACTTCAAAAGTGATATTTTATGGTTTCCTTACGTTTGTTAGCAGTAGAAGACGACTGTAATGTTTTATCGGTATTGATGGGTCCCGCTCAACTCTGTGATTTATTTAATGAGTCGTATAGGCAGGCGCTATGTATTTCCTGCTAGCGTATTGGCAACCACAAGCATGACTGCTAGCTACCTTCCATGCAAACTATGTACCGTCGTTTTCGAGAGCCAGTTGCGCTAGTGTAACCTCTTGCTAAACTGCAAGAGCGTAGACCTCCGCCGAGCAACAGAGCACTAGACAGAGAGACAGACAAACGGACTGACTGGTTATCACCAAACTGTACATAATCTTTTTCTCCTGATATTCCTCACTGTTGGTCTAAATTTAATTAAATTCCGCCCGCAGCTATGCGAGTTATCTTGCTGACCGATAAACAAATACCGGCTACATCGCAAGCTCCTCGGCGGAAGTAATACCGTCTCACCAGCTATGGCTGAAGTGGTTACAAATTTCACAACTTGTTTGCGCAGGTCGCCGAGTACGCGCGGCGATTCGGTGTACCTGTGATGGCTGACGGAGGCATCCAGACGGTCGGCCACATCATCAAAGCCCTCGCTCTCGGGGCCTCCACAGGTTAGACACTTGTCTTATTATAGCTTTGCTCATCCAATGTTGCGGGGAGTCGCCAAAACCACCACCACCACCTACCTCTTTCCCCGTCACCTCTCAGGTTACCTTAGCGTTTACCAAATCATTGGGACATCTTTCTTTCGTGCCCATTTTGGTGTTTCTTTTTTTATGCTCCTTCTGTAGAGGTTCTGTTCATCCTCTGCTTTTCTGGGACCATGCACGTTGTGGATCAAGTAGGGGACCACCTCGTCCACGCGTTCCTCTATTGACACAGCGCGGTGTGTCGGGAAGGTTTAAGCCACCAAAGTCCCGAGTGTACTTTAGTCTCGGGTAAGAACAGCACTAGTGTTAAAATCTTAACCCTTTACCGACTGGTCATAAATTCTTAGTATATGGACGTAGCTACATTTGGTTCATTGTAACGTAAATCTGGGAGTCTAGCAGTCTGGCCAAAAGGGAAAACTTAGGGAAAAAAATCCCTCGGGGAAAACAGGGAAAACGGGACCATGAATCAAAATACTCAGGGAATTTCTACAGGGCAGTGGATGGTGTTCATTGTGTGGGGTTATCATAACTAGCGGGACCCTTGGAAATTCCAAGGCTTGCTAGTTATTGTTCTCACTCTATTAATCGTAGCAATCCTTAGCTAGGATATTGTAATTCATTTTAATTTCATCTAATGCAGCTGTTCTAATCTAACCTACCACACCACATAAATAACTCCCGTGATGCTGCGCGTCTGACCTCAAGTCTGCTGCTTACCCTTTTAATTGTGCTGCCGGGATGCAGCTTCGACTTGTCTAATATTGTTGTGTTCAAAAAGCCCCGTGGTAGCTATTCGGTTACAGTGAGGGCCCATTGCTCAGTATTGGATCTCTCTCTTAAATTGTATTGAGTTTCAATTCTCAATGGTGGATTCGGTAAGTGTTCATATATTAATCTTTTATCACGTGCACAGAAGCAACTTACATCTGTTCCAAGAATGTGAAGCGCTTCCGTGTTTCGACTCGTTTGCAACGTGCTTAACGTAGGTCGATAGTAGATTTTGAAAATATTACAGTTCTACCAGCAAAGCATTTACACTTGCATGTTATGATAGAGATATGAGGACAGCAAAGAAAAACAAATAAAGAATTCTCCCTCTTCGGAAGTAGCGTCGACCGGGGTGATTCATCGCATTTTCCGCATACTTTAAAATTACTAAAAAACGGCTGGGGCTAGGAAGTTGAAGCTTTTCACACTTCTATATGATGTTTCAAGGTACGTTCATGTCAATTTGTAGAGATGTACGTATTTTTACGGAAAACCGCGCGATGGACTTCTCACTGTAAAACGGGGTGATTTCACTACATTGTTGGGGTGGAAAATCGCAGTGCAATAATAATAGTAAAAAATGGGTTAAAATGTAACTAAAACGAAAACAAACTGCAAGGAAGCTACATAAGATGCTTTGAGGCAGGTTTATGCTGATTTGGCCGAAGGTACATTCTTTTGTGTGAATTTGAAAAACAAAAACCGTGTGATGGACGTCTCAGTACAAAACGGGTATACTTTTCGGGGTGAAAAATCGCAGTTGAATAATAATAGTAAAAAAAATTGAATGACGTATCAGAAATGAAAACAACTGTTAGATATTGCATTAGAAATGATGCTAAATGGTTTTAAAAGCAATATTGATACATTCTGAGCAATGAGAAACTTGTAAAATGCAATTGTAAAAGTGCGATTTTTAACCCCAGATGATTTTTTACATCGGGGTGAATCATCGCACTCACTAAATTCATTAAAACTAACGAACCAGAGGGATTGCAGCGAAATGCTTTTAACACATTCATAGTGGGTCCTTTAACTACGTTTTTGCCAAATTTGAAGAAATTTCACCGGATACTTTGGTCTCCAGCATCAAAGTTGCGGGACTTTTGCGAAACTCGCAAAAAAAGTTTTTCGGGGTTGATAACTATGACTGTTTTTCGTCGGTAAATATACCTATTAAAATCGAGCGAACTTAAATGAATGAATGCATCATTTTATAGAGAAAAAGATGGGCTTTCCGATGGTGCATTCAGTTTTTCTATTTTTTTTTAATTTTTGAGGTTAAAAGTCCACTGCGATTATTTACCCCGGCGTACGAAGTGCGTTGAATCACCCCGGTCGACGCTACTTCTCTCATTGCTCTTCATCTATAATGTATACGCCTTTGCTGAGCTCTGTTTCTCATCTTCTGATGATAATATTATTTACTATTTAGGCTTTCGCAGTCTGAACAATGCTGTTTTTCATTCGTGTCTCTAATGATTTTAGTTTTATAGCGCGACCCGTGGCTGTTCCATGTAGTATCCCGTCATCTTTCTGTTCTATTTTGTGCGATAATTTCGCTACAATATGGCATACTCGGCCCACTATTTTAGAGGAAAATAGACAATGTGACACTCAGGGAGATTTAAGAAAAACCAGAGAAAACACAGAGGGAATTTTAAAGTTCTGATCGCTAGACACCATGGTAAAAGAATAAATAAAGACAAGAGCTGTTATGGAGCTTAATTAATGTATGTAACCTAATTTCTTTTGCTACTCTTTTCTATCTAGCGGCGAATCTGCTTTTAGTGCGACCCATTATTCAAATCTAATTACAAGAATTGACCTTAACTGCTGATATTTCCGCTGCGTAGTGTAGATAGGTTTCTCTTTCTACGTAGCAAAAGCACATGAATTTGTATGCCTCGTTCATGGATGGAGTTGCTACAAGTCAAACTAGTTTTCGAACTGAGTGAGGGTCTAACCATGCCGTACCGGTGCCGGGCTGCAGTTCTCGGGGCTGACGCCCTACCAGCAGTAGAGGCTGTGAGACATGTTGTTCGGGGGAGCGTAGTGGCTGCTGCTGCTCTCACTCAACCGCACTCGGTGGCCTGTCAGGGAAGTGGTGCGGGCTGAGTACTAATTAGCTGTCGTCGTCCTCAGGATCATAGGCTGGGGTAACTGGGCTAGCTCAGTTAGGTCCTTCTATCCTATGTTATTTGGACTTTCATACTCCTACTGATCTTACTGTTGTCTGTTCTTCCTCTTCCTTCCCGACTTGCTGTTCCCATGCGCGTTGATTCTGTGTAGGAACACCTTCGTGCGTGGGTTCCCCGTTTTTCTGCCGACATACTAGATGTCCCTTCCTTTTCCTCTCTTACAAGAGCTTAGTACTTATTTAGGGAGGCTTAAATCTTCTTATAATACCTAATACCTATGTTATTTGGAACCACGCTGCCAGGGGTAGTTCTGATACTACCACAGCCTTACCTGGGTATTCGTGCTAGCCTTTTTAAGCGCCCCTTACGTCTAGTGATGATATTCTTTCTCTTTCAACTTTCTGTTCCCATGTGGATTGATTCAGTGTGGGAACACACTCGCGCGTGGATTTCATGTTTCTCTCGACACGCTCTTCGGTTCCCCTTTCTATTGTAATATGGTAGTGGCTTGGGAGATGTAAATACCACTGATGATATTCTTGTTACTAATAGACATGATCTCTGCGAGCAGTGATGATGGGCAGCCTGTTAGCCGGCACCTCAGAAGCACCAGGCGAATATTTCTTCAGTAACGGTGTGCGGCTGAAGAAATACCGCGGCATGGGGTCCCTCGAGGCCATGGAGAAGAAGAACAGCCACGGCGCTGCTGCCGACAGATACTTCCACGGGTGAGTGTCTATTTTTGCCCTTGTAAGCTGTGCCTTTTGCACGAATGAGTCCACCGTGTGTTAGCCCTAGGTCTTCCATGGGTGAGAGTCTGCAGTTGCCAGTTCTTTTGTCCCCTGCTTAAAATATAACAATGCACTGCATGTGGAAGGCCACTGCACTATTAATAGTACATTCATCATGCAATTTTTACAGACGCAGGACCTCAAGGAGGCCCAGGATGTGCCTGCCTAATGTCAGCTCAGCGCGTTCTAGAATCATAATATGAGTATTTTGTTTTTGCTATGGCACATGTTACAGGTTATAGCTAGTAGTTATTACATCAGGTGATGGAATATAGGAATTGCTTCTTACTTTACATGTGATGGTCATCCCATGAGGTCCGGACATTATGTACACTACCAGTAACCCGACTTGTGTTGACTTGGTTTTGTAGCAGCACTGATGTTGTAGCTGCGCACCACGGGATCATGAAGTGCCCGTGTACTGTATTGTAATTACTGCCTGCGCGCTGCATGGCCTAGCAGATCCAGACGGCTTATCACGAAGAGACCAATACAGAGATGTAGAGTATAATAACCTGGCTTACTCACTCAGAAAATAGAAGGCCCCACTGCGGCTCCGTGGGTTGCCTCGTGTCGAATTATAGTTCCGAACCTCAATATTCTAAGACCTTTACGCCTCACTGTAACTCCTCTTCAAAATCAGACTCTTATTGGGGTAAACTCGCTAGTTTCTCTGCGACTCCTGGCAGCAGAGGTTGTCCAACTGTGGCTCTTTGCACCCTAAACCCTCCGACTCTGTGATTGCAATTCCGATTATGCCGCCCCGATACTAACACTCTCCCACGTGCAAGGCGCGATAGCAGCTACCCTCAGTGCCGCAGTCCTGCCGCCACTGCGTCTCGCCAGTGTACCCCTCGCCAGTACCAGCATGCCATGCAGTACCAGCTGCAGCACTACCATCAGTACCACCTGCAGCAGCGCCACCTGCAGTTAGAGCCGCCACATTACCATCACCGGGTGGCCTTCAGCGAGACTCCTCCTCGTCAGCCCGTTGGCTACCGCGAGGATGCGGTGGCCGCCACCGCCGCACGGGCAGTCGTAACCTGTGGGCCTGTGGTGTCCCTTGCGTACGGACCTCCCCACCCTCGAAGCAGCTCCGAAGTTGTGCCGTTTGCTAGCCGGGTGTTCCAGCCTGCGAGGAGGAACTCTGTTAACTATTCCAGTCTGCAGAGCATGGCGGAACTGGTCCTCAGGCGCACCGGCGCCGCTCCGTGCGGACCTCCCAGGCCTCCCATCCAGATTGAAGAAATTGGTAGCTCTTCGTCAAGCGCATCCAGCCCAGGCAGTTCTTCATCGAGCTGCAGTGACGGGGCGTCGACTTCTTCTCTTGACTGCCGGGCAATGGTGGTAACTGTGAAGCTTGCTCCGTCCCCAGTGCCCCCCAGCTCCCCCTCCTTCAGGGGCTATGGAGCGTGGCACGTGCGGTGAGCAGCGATACGTGAGCGGCTTTGCTTCTCTTGCTCATCTGCCGAGGTGCTCCTGCTCATCGGTCCCCACGCTGCGCTTGTTACCTTCTGCTGGTGCACTGCTGCTTTGGTGCTTCTGTAGTGGTGCACAATGATGGTGGTGCTGTTGCTGCTCACTGGTACTCTTGGTATGACTCTGGTATCCAGAGTACACTTGATTGAGGCGCACCAGTAACTTCATTACTCTGTGTATACTGTGCTGTTTAAGTATACTATTTCGAATATAAGTGATAGCCGTCCTCCCTCTGTCCAATACCAGCCTACGTAGAGTGCACCGTTACATGTACTGTAACTACGTTACTGCACTGTGTCCGTGCTGCAGTGGTGGTACCTACTGAGCACTGGTATTTTGTACTGCGGTGGCTGCACTTTCACAGTACCTACTGATATGGTATAGTGGTGCAGCACTGGTAGTTAGCTACTGTTTCAGTGGTACCTATTTCTCCAGAAGTAATGCTGCTAGTCTTCTCGTAGATGTTGCCGTTTGTGGGCACACAGTTCACTGATGCTTCTACAGTGGTGTCGAGTGCGCACTCTTCTCTAGATTTAGTCATGATTCTTGAGTACGATAGTAAAAGAATTACAATACTTAGAATACCAGGCAAGGATTTGTATGTAGTGTGGCTTACCTGGTTGTAAAGTAAGGCCGAACCGCTGTTCTGATCGAGAGGTGTCTGGCTGTTTTTGTTCTTTACCCTGCTGCATAACAGTATAGTCTGTCCTGTGCATTGAGTTGCGTGTTATCATATGTGCTTCTGTCCCCCCCAGTGAGGGTGATGGCATCAAGGTGGCCCAGGGCGTGAGTGGCAACATTGTAGACAAAGGCTCCATCCTCCGGTTCGTGCCATACCTCATATGTGGCATACAACATGGCTGTCAGGACGTGGGCGCCAAGTCGTGCTCTATGTTGAGGTGAGTCGCGTGTATTTGTACTAATGTTGTCATGGAGATTGTATGTTGTCCAATTTTGACCAAACTTGTCAGAATATATTTTGTTAACTTTTCGTCTAATTCTCTTTATTTTGTACGTATACTTTCCCCTTGTTACTTTCATATTCTGAACTGTTCGTGATGACTTTAATTTACAGAAGAAGTTATGTACGCTTTTTCAGTTGGTGTTACTGTATTTGTTGGTTAAGGATAACTCATACATATTTTATGATGTTCTTAATATTTATACAACAGTATTTCTGCCAGCTAATTTATATTATAGACAAAATTCTCGTGAAGACTGCAACCACTTTTTTGTGGGGGCAGTGTGGCGATCGTGTAGACCTTTGCATGGATTTAGGCTACCCTTGTACAGTCGACACCAACGGTACCTACTTGTTACATTTTTTGGCAACCCTCACTATAACAATGTTGAAATTTTTTGGCTAACTGTGGGTAGGGTTTGCTTATTAGTTCAATGTTGGAATTTGCTGCATGTTATGTTGTAGGCGGTGTAACGTTGAAGTGAGAGTGGTCCTGCGGTGCGTGTGGCTTGCTTTGCTCTGGTCCTGTTTTACTTTGGCCTGTAAGGTGCTTATTTTAACCCAGTGTTATCCCTACCACAATATGGTTGGGCATCACGCACCCAAGGGTCCTGAGTGCCTTCTCCGCAGGAGATGTTGCAGCTTGCCGCAGTTCCTGCTGACGAGGTTACTTTTGTAAAGTTAGGTAGGTTCTCTACTTTCCTCTATCTGTCCCGTGAAGTGGGCTCTCTACCGAGATAGCCGACCTGGTACGCGGGACATCTCTAGTCTCTCTCGTGTGGAAGGACACAAAAGGGGCCGACCACTTGAGTGTCTCCTACTACACTTTGCGCCTTGTTTCCCTGCCCGTAGTAGCGCACGTGGCCACCACGCCTACCCAATATGCGG
>LQNS02278089.1:9083202-9096147 GCA_001587735.2 Parhyale hawaiensis | reverse complement strand
TCTATTGGTTCTTACGTTTTCTAAGAATAGCTCGTAAGTTTAATAAATGTATACCGTGGTGTCGTGTACTGCTTTTGAAATAAAGACAAGTAATTATGTCTCGTTTTATTTCAATTGACGGAACTCTACGGGAAACGATACTCAAGTTTAACTTACGTTCAGCTACACTCGAAAAAAATCGCATTTATCAGTAAGTTACGGCAATATTGTTTCTCGCAGTCAGTTTTTTATATATTCCAACCTATATAACAAAAAATTCAGGATTCACTAAGATAACATATTCCGAATCGATCATTCTGAGTTTTGAGAGGAAGAGCTTGATGCAACGCAATAAGACAGACTCGTCAGGGAGCATAGGCCCCAGGGTTATGTTAGTTACGTCCGTCCATTCTAGGTTATGGGGACCAGCGCCTCCAGAGGAACTCCATAGGTCACCTACCTTAACCTTTGCTATGCCTTCGGGACGTCTATCCTTCGTTCCAACTTTGCTTCCTACTGATATTACTTTATTCTATATTCCCATGCGCAAAGATTCTATGAGGAACCACCCTTGTGCATGGGTTCCACGTTTCTATTGATGTATAGTATGTTTCCTACATTTTCTTTTAGATCGCCTTTGTTGTGCAGATGAAGCTTTAAACTACTCAATAACATTTAGTGATGTTATTATATCGGCCTAAATGTTACTGCGTTTGTTCTTTGTGGAAATACTATGATGAAGGTTGATGCTCATTTATTCATGTATGTATTTATACAATAATCAATTACTTCTTAGGCTCTCACTCTCTCCAGTTTGGGGAAAGTGCAGGGATAAATTCAACTCTACTAAATTTAAAATCGAAGTAATAAACTCGTCTGAACTCGATTTAGCAAAATAGATAATAAAATTAACTCTCTTCCCAAATCGAAGCATTTTTTGCTCTTAATTTACGACTCTCGACGAATAAATGGAGCAGAAAATCAAAGGAAGGCAGAGGGTAGGATAGAGAGAAAATTAAAGGTTCGATTACAGTTCTTATTTTCCACGGACAATGCCTGACATCTGCCTCTAATTCTTCAGTAATATTTCTACATTTTTTTTGGATATAATATACACTTTTTTGTTAGTTTAACCTTGTTAGCGACTAAAACTGTGTTTTCAGTAAGGGAAGAGGAAGGAACGCGCGGTATGTCAAAAACATGGGAACCTAAGAACGGAGGAGTCCCGTACAGGAGAGCAGCAAATCGTAAAATAAGTAAGAAAAGTGCAGCGTATGTTCTCTTGCTAGTCACAGATGTTTTGCGAGCGGGAGAGCAAAAGAGGATAAGGAAATAAACAAGTACTGTAGCCCACGTATATTAACAATAGAACAACCTCCTCTCCACAGTCTATCGTCCGCTCCACTCAAGTCCACTACATCCTATTGCCTGGTTTCTCTTCATTGTACGCGTTACTGGACAGCGCCAACTCTACGACACTGTCTCATGATAACATACATTTAATTTAACGTAAAACCACCTTATCTGTATATAAAGCGAAAATAGTAAACCCAAAAATATATGTGAAAACAACAGACTCCACTTCATTGTCGTTCCCATCCGTCTTACGTTGTAGGTATATATCTTTCCTGTTGCTTTCGGCCACCGCTTTGGTCTTTATAGGTAACAAAGCTACAAACTCCTGTCTGCTGCCATTTCTTTCATTTTTCTGCTTACGTAAAAAACACAGCCGTTGTTTTCATATCCGTTATACAGGACTGCAGACACTGTCTACATTTGCGATGTACACACTTCACTGTTGTTTACACTATCCTTAGTTCCGTGCCACTCTAGCACTCAACCAGGTGTCAAGATTTTCACTGCCTATTACATTCTTGTCTAAACCATTCTTTTCTGGCACAAAGGTGAGCAGAATCAGGCTTTGGGAACCTGTTTCTTTGTTGCTTTATACACATAAATAATGCATCCCACGTATAACTTTGTCTGCACTATATTACCACTTCGCATGTTGTTCACCTAACGCCGCTGCATGGTGTCGGAGAAGTACACACTAATTACCTATATACCTGTTTACAACACACACGCACATGTCCAGTAACTATCAAACTACCAGCTGTACCGATATTTACACCACAATATTGCAGTTTTCCGATATTTTACATATGTCTCGTACCAAAAATTTGATAAAATGTTTATAACGAATCATTTCTTTACCAGTCTTGAGTCAATGGCCAAATTGACTCTTGCGGTAGAACGCCGTAATAAATTTCTACGTTGGACTCATTATAAACAGGAATTGTGATTTCCAAAAGCCAATCTGAAGGCTCCTTGCCTACTAGAATCACTGTACGGATCGCCCTGGCAGAAACAGTTGTTAAACTAATCAATAATAATATACTGCTAGTACATTATCACTTATGTTGTACTATGTACTTAACAATAATAAAGTATGACAGCATTAAGCACATTCACCAACAACAACAGATTCCCATAAACTGCCCCGCGGCCGTCAGGTGTTAAAGCTGCATTTAATTTTTGAAAAGCATACCTAGCAAATCTCATTTGATTACAGCATCCGACGAACTGTTTATTATAATTAAAGTTGCTGACATTTATTTGCTGACGTTACTGCGAAATATATAGGTAATTTTAAACTGAACAGATCCTGCTGCATTCACAGACCTACCATTCATGATAGTAATTCACTTTTTTCACTCCAACGGGTACTTCCTTCGACTCCCGTACAGTCAACCCACTTCCTGCTCGCGTAATATCGGGCAAATGCAGGCATAAAAGCAATCATCTTTTTAGCATGGTTTGTTGTCCTTACAATGGTGATATGGTATGGTGATATCTAGTCGGTGGTTATTATTATTATTATTATCATTATTATATTACTATTATGAAATGCACCATAGCTGAAGAATACAGGAAAACATTACATCCAGCATTAGAGCATCCAGAATCTAATCTACTTACTTGGTGAAATTATCTGTGGATGTGTTCCAACTCGAGTATATTAGCTAATCCCTCATTCCTTTCCATCAATTGAAATAACGTCATACACGCCTCACAATTCTACGTCTCGCCAAACTCAACAGACAACATCCCATCTCTGTGCAGCAATACATCAGTCAGTGTGCCCAGAACATAATTATCTGTTCTTTTCAGCAGCCTTGGTAGTTCGATTGTGAAAGAGTTCAAATAATATAAAATAATCGGTTACACAATTCTGTTACTATTAATATAATAGCTGAAATTTAGCTAGATTGTCTAGTTCTTTTGGCATCAAAACAATAACAAAAAATTAGGTAATAAGACGAGCAATTGTAGTGGCACTATAACTATGTTCTGTGCCCGCTAACAGACGTAAATTCTACACAAAAATCTACCTCGAATGCGGAATTCGATAAGCTGCCTGCTCGTTCAGAGTCTTAGGGCAGTCATGCTGGTATTCTTCGCTCTGGTCGAAGAGCCGCTTGAACTCCGCAGATGCGGATTGTTCGAACTTCTCTTTCTCAGAGGACGCTAGCCAGGAGGCGCTGTACACAGGACCCATCTCTGGTCGGTACAGGCACTGACTGGAGTCGCGCAGGTCCCCTTGTTGCTCCACGGTGAAGGACCCGCACAGGCCGGCCACTTGGGAGCGGTAGCGAGAGTTCAGCTGTGACCAAAACATAAGTCCTTAGTCACATAATACTTTGACATACCAGCGACAGACGTTTGGTTACAGTAAATCATAAAAGCAGAGACAGTTCCTGAAAACGAAACTACCCGAAAAAGGGGAAACCTAGACATGTAGAAAGCATCTGCTGGACACTGTGACAGCAGCCAACGCCACATTGTCTAGTAAAACTTATTTGGTAATACGAATTCACGATATTTAATGATGTTGCCGGAAAGTAACGTTTTACAATTATAGTGAACGAGGTATACCGTTGAAGTAGTATCCTAGAAACAGAGACTCCTCTTAAAACGCAGACACTATCTCTGTCTGAGTTTAAGGAGTTGCGCTGCACTGCCAAAGACTTCGATTGTGCTTCACACAACAGCTCTTCTGGTTGAATAATCGTCAGTAACGTCATTAGCAGCAACAACCCGTTAGTCTACTGTAACCCATACAAATAGTGCTACTCCTACGAAAAGTGATATTTACTGCACGCACAAAAGAGTCCTAGAATTCGAAAATGAAGAGTCTGGGAACGAAGAGTCAGGAATGAAGAGTTTGGAATGAAGAGTCTGCGACTAAAGAGTGTGGGAAGTCGTCGAACACCTGGCACTAGGAGAGAGAGAAAGCGGGTCAGAGCCACAGCCATCATTGGGCCACTAACGTCACCGTGACAGGCAATTGGTCAGTGGACTTTAGAGTAGTGGTGTCTTCAGGACAGAGTTATTTTGTGACCTTCTCGCTGGGTGTTTGCCAGGTCAGTGGATCGTAACACTGAGCTGCTGCATTTAGTTTACTGCAGTACGTCCGGAGTTATTTCATTTATAGAGCTGCAGTTGTGACGGCTGTGGGTACTTACATGAGGTACTGCAGTGCTCCATGGGTTATTTGTGCACGAACTAAAGGATGGCTACCGACATGAACAGTGACTAGAGGATGGCCACTGACATTAGCAAGGAGTGCCAAGGACTATAGAGGATAGCTGCTAACAGAACTATATGGACTAGAGCATAATGACTGACATTAGCAGGGAATGGACTCACTACACGTAGAGTATGGATACCTGCATTGCTATGTCAGCAGTCATCCTCCCCCTCATGACAAAGTTACAAATATCTGTGTACGGAACTGCGTCAATATAGCAGCAGCGATCCTCTCGTGAGATCGAGACAATTGGATTACAAAAAATCATTTCACGAGTGCGGGGTAAATTGCTTCCCAGACTATGGCTAAGTAAAACAATTAAACAGAGAGGGAGACTTAAATTTTAAGCTGACAGTGTTATCTTTCCTGTGTTTCATTTCATTGCCCCTCAGAAGTCGAATAAATCAAATTTCAGTGCTGCGATGAAGTCTTAAAGAAGCAAAATGTGACCATACATCGCAAGATGACGGCTGGAATTTGCAGATTCACTTTCATTTTAGCACTGAAATATAGACACCCCACTGCTTAGAAGCTCAGACTTAGGCATTGGCTTTGTTTTCATAGTATTGTCAACAACCATATTTCACAGTTACCATAGTAACTAAGTTCTCCTGCAATAACGGAAACAACGCGCAAAACTTGCAACAACACCAAGAGCGGCGGCTGACAGCTCGTTATCACAGTGTAATGCGGACCGCAATGCTTCAGACAATTAAAATTCAAACTCGTGTTCGAACAAAAGCAATAGCGAAACCCACCTTCAGGATCATCTTCTTTCCTTCATCCCTGAGCTCAACGGAGAACTGGCTGGGAATTTCGATCTTCCTGACGCCCTCGCCTCTGTACAGTTCGGCCACCACCTCCCCAGAGGGCGACTTGATCACGTTCTGAGACTCAGGCACTTTAACTCCGTTCACCTGTAAGGGGAAATGATTAAAGTAACATCATTGAAAAGATATGCTGCACTTTTACCTTTCCTATAGTGCAATAGAGAATAATTCTGTGCCAATTAGATGAAACGTCCAACCTGCGGACTGCCCGCGAGAGAGACGGAGAGAAAAAAACAGTTATGATAGCTGCAAAGATTGGTTTCGTATTCAACCGAGACCGCCTCGATTTATCTCCCCAAGGTGTTAATGTTGTTGTCGAAGTTTGTCTGCCACTAAGATAATTCAAAAACTTATGAAAAGATGTTCCTGAAATTTACAGGGATTCTTTAAGTATGTTCAAAGAAACAGATGTTTAATTTTTGGTGAAAGCCTAGTCAACCGTTGATTTTTCAACCGGTTCTTTCTTCACATCACTGAAATAATTCAAAAAGTTAGCAGTGGTTCTTCATGAAATTTCCAGGAAATCTTGGGAACGTTACGAGGAGCAAAGGAATAAATTTTTGTGATGATTTGCTCATCCGTCTATCTATATGTCTCAGTGTTTGTTTCCATGTTGTCAGTAATAAAATTTTAAAAAATTGAACGGACCTTCAAGAAATTTGCAGAACGGTTAGGAATGTATGAAGGTACGCATGACCTAATTTTGGTGATTATAGTTCTCCAGTTTGTGTGTCTGTCTCTGTGTTAGTACTTTTATTGGCACAACTTGCTTAAAAAATTATATACAGATCTTCAAGAAATTTACAGTAACAGCTTAGAATGTTACCAAGTTTTCGCTACTATTGCATGGCTTGGTGGCCGTATGCGCTCTCAGAGTGCTTCTTCAGTTACCTCCGCCAAAAAAGTCATGTTTTCGTCGGCGATGTTGAGCTAATCCTATTAAGCCAGACTGTTTTACTTTGTAACCATTTTTTTGTCCTACTGTATATCATTGTGAATAAAAAACTGCCCTAGCGAGCTAGGTCAACTTGTTAAAAATATAAAAAAAAAGATATTGTGAAGTTTCTGTTTACCCTTAAGTCAGGTGTACACGGCAGTCATTTAAATGCGTTCAAATCCACTTGAGAGAATGTTTTTAGCGCCTTGCCAATACTATTTTATGTAGGCCACAAAAGTTTTTATTGAAATGTTGACCGTCAAATCCGTTGCCTCAGCAAGTGTCACTAGGCGAGTAACGGATGGCCCGATCGCCTCAAATTTGGAGTGAAATAGCAGTCAGATAAGTCGTATTATCTGCTGTTGCTACGGGACAGGAACACAGGGTGAGGGTGAGGGAACACGTTGAAATGAGGAACTGTAGATCGGCCATTATAGAGATGAACGTTAACCCTATACTAAGCAAGTGATCATGTACGGTCACTACCATAATGCTATTCTTGCCAAGGTGCTTTTCACTCGATAAAGGGTTAAGTAAAACTTACGCTGAATCCAGACATGTTCTGGGAGACCGACAGGGATGAAGGAGGGTAGGAGATGACAACTTCTTGCTCACTCGAGTCATCCTCGGAAGCGTCGCGCACAGCCACAACAAACCTGTTAAAATGGCTTGATTAAAATGGCTACAAAAATATATAAGTAAATAAATAAATAAATAAAATAAAACCTGCTACAGTAGAATTAAGAACTGCTGCTAATGACCTCCACCAAGGAGGTGACGTTTTTGTCGGCGTTGCTCTCTGTGTCTTTCTATTAGTCAGATCATAACTTTAACAGTTATGGACGGATCTTCACGAAATTCACAGTGACTACTCGAAATGTTACACGAAGCAGTTGATTACATTTTAGTGCTGATAAAAAATCACAGATTTACGACCAACCAGAATTTTCCATTAGTGGTATTAAGTTACTTGTTTTCATCATTATTGGAGTTACATGTTTTCATTATTACTGGATTACTTGTCATTAATTTTGAGTTACATGGTAGAGGTTGGAGCGCTCACAGTGATTCTGTAGCTAACTACAGCATTGGCTGATAACTTTGAATCAGCAAGTGAAACTCGTCAGAAGGTTAAATCAAAACATCGGCAACGGGTGGATGGAGAGAAATTTGTATTATAGGTTTCCGATGAAGACGTCGAACGGTGTAGAATATGACTCACATGCTCGATAAATAAATATGTCTCCCCAAAAAACCTCAATTTCCCTTTTTATGAGTAAAGGATAAGCAATTTGTACCCTACTAAAGAACGTTGTACTATATCTTTTCTTAATAATTTATTATATTATCATCGCTCCATTTACAAGTTGAAGCAGCAGGTAAAAAAGACGTTCGACAAAAGTAAATCACACCACCAGCATGTACACAACAATGTGATTTTTCAAGGCTGTAGAGGCTTTGTCGATGACTAAAGGTAAGAAACCAAGATAAAAAGAAAGACTAAGTTGAATACTTACCAAAAACATAATTTTGATAATTTAATATTTAATATAGCCAACACTAAACACTCCCGAGGATCAATTACAAGTAACACTTATTTGGTGCTATTTTTGAATAGAAACTGCCCAGGAAACTAATTTAATTATGGAAATTCAATCCGTCAAAAGGAAACCATTGGTCTGCCTCACAACGGTCAGGCAGTGAATTACTCGTTTCTGCTTAAGAAACTTCTTACTTACCCAACAAACTTATGTTTGTTAACTAGAAATTATCCGTAGTCAACTATCAAACTCCTACAACTTACTCATTTCTAGTCGTTTCAGCAGGGCATAATAAGTTACTGATGTATACAACAGCTGTTAATGTCCTTTGGTTGTTTACGTCATTTAAAATATCACCTAATTTACTTCATAGAATACCAGAATGGATGAAAAATTTCATCTCATTTGTGAATTGGTTAAATAGGCTACTTACTTGCTTGCCTCATCAGAATTGCTCTTCGCTGCTATGAGGTACAATCCTGACGGCTTCTTGATGTACTCAATACCTGAGAAGGTCTTCACCCACGCAGGTCCTATCGCACACTCATCGGACGGGACAGCAGCCTTTACAGAGTCCTAAGGTAACGGGTAGGCGATTAGCAAAACTAAACCACAGGACGTAATGACACGCCCTGGAAAAACTATAAATAGAAATTATATCACGCTTTGTTACTTCAAGATGAATACCTATACAGTATATGACACATACGTACCCTATTGGACGATACGGGCCTCCTGGCGCTCGCTAGGGCCCCACTCAGGGGACTTATGTAGTCCAGCAAAGCAGGGATCTTGAGATCTCTGATGAGGCAGATGTTCTTCTCGCTATGGGACCAGATGACGGCTCTGTCGGTGGTCAGGGGTCTGGTGGAAAGTAAACATGGGCGAGTTAGTCTTAGAAAATATAGTGGAAGTTCTAAGTCCATGCGACTGGTCACATTTTGAAAATGCAGAGTAAATTAATTAAAAGCGACTGGGTAGAATGAAATAGCTTTAGTAGCAGTCAAGTACATTGGAGGAACCTGCAGTTTACATCAAACTAATCAGAAAAGGTTTCATTGCCATTGCGAGTAATAGTGCATCCAGAGATGAAAAAAACGACAATTGTACGAAATTGCTACTAGTAATGATACATGACTGTACACAATTTTCTGATTGGCTGCGGGATTGGTTGGTTGATCTGAATGTCCCTTCCTCTCTGTATCAGCCAATCAGCTCCATGCAGAAAAAAGTACTTAGTAAATTAGAATAGATAGCAGGCAGTAGACGGATCAACAGGCCCATTCTCAGAGAAGAGCCCGAGACTACACTACATTCTTTTTGAACTACAAATGCTTTCCGTTGCGGTAGTATGTATAACAAATTTCGAATCTATCCTACGGTACAGTTTTATTTACTATGAGCTTAAGATAAAACAATTAAGTTGAAGAATGGACATATATCTATAAAGATATACAAATTTTCTATGACAGAACCATAAAAAAGGGAGAAAAAAAACGCGGGTTTCGTTGACGTAATAATACTTTTTGCCATCATTTCATTACAGTACGGACCACAAGTTCGTGTTTCATATCAACATGCCTCGTCTCACCTTCGAAAATGACGGCAAAATTGTTTCAGATTAACAGGTCATCAGTGCTACAACGTAAGCTTCCAATCTTGCATGGCACTGCAGATGAATATACCACGCGCCGGGCTGCCTAATTTTATTGGTAAAACAAATAAATAGAAAGAACTCAGTGTTACTCATTATCCATCAATAAAGTATTACCGAGTTCCTTCCCGTGCTGCCAAATACTACCTCTCAAAAAGTATCATCTTTTGAATTGCAGGAAAAAGTGCGTCAATTCTACTCCCTCCAGTTGTAAACGAAAGCGGTTAACGATTACCTGCTGAAACGCGATCTAGAATGGTGAAACGGGCCATAATAAAGCTAAGCAGCTTAGATTATCTCGATCGCAGTGTGGGAATCCAGCACACATTAATTGTAATTGAAACTTCAGGCCAACATAGGACAGGCATAATCCAAATGAAGCACTAATCAACACCAAGGCGCAGCAAAGAAGAATCTATAAAAAATATTCGCAGCCGACTTGAACGCCTGCAGATCGAAGCAATTGAATTCGGACCTCGGCAACAAATTCCAACCAGCTGAACTTACTCCTCTGGGCCAGTTGACCTATATCCGCAGCACAAATCAGTGTGTGTGGGTTTCCCGGGTGAGGGTGTGGTCAAAGTAGGCATTACCTTTACCTTTGAAACACGGACCGAACTGAAGAGTTTGGCAGCTAACCCTTCCTAAAGTAAAGGGATGGGCTACGGACGCACCTCGTGTGTTTCATCCAAAGATCCTAGGAGCAGGAGCAGAATTGCGTACCTGGTAGCGTTGATGACGACGAGATCCTTCTGGCCGTTAACACCAATCGCGTTGTGGATCATGTGGGGGTAGACGAGACCGTGGAGTATGTCCGTGAGTTGGTAGCTTACGTTGAGGAGCTTGGGTGAAAGCGGCTGAAAAAAAGCGACATATGACGTCGTTGGCGGGCAAATTGCCGCACTGTGCAGAAGTGGTTCCGCACTTACGGTTGGCGTACAGCCAGCTGTATCCTAAGGATTTCATGGCTGCACGCCAGTAAATGTGGGCCTTACATTAGTCTGAGTTTGGGACCTCGTCTTTAGAGCAATTGTGTGATCTTCTTGTAAATAAATCAATGTATGATTGAATAGATTTTTCTGTAGCCAGGTGCACCGCGGGTACGGTACGGGGCCTCCGTGTACTATGCTATCACGGAAATAATTTGGGAATCATTAGGAGCAGTGTGACTAAAACTGAGATATGGGGGAGGGATATGGGGGGGGGGGGGCAACCAGCAGTGTGCTTTCAAGTCTGTACTGTTTTCAATAGACATAAACATTTAAATAAAATACCTAACATTTTAGAGGCCTAGGAATATCTTAGGGGGATTAAGAAACCGTAAGCTCCTTAAAATGAACCTAGCGGCGCCAGTGATCATTGACCTATGTAGCAAAGACCCAGCAGCGTCATCACTCCTTCTCGTTGAAGGACTGTTGCGAGACTTCCCATTTTGCTTTTCTCCTCCAAAAAAAAAAAAGCTTTTTGTTAAAACCAACCCGCTTCCTGTGTACCGATAGGAATTGCCGGCCCTGGCGAGCTGATACTCCTCTAGATAACACAGCAATACGTCAGTGAATTCTTTCAGATTTTGACGTTGAGCCAAAGAGAATCTTAAAACCATACATGAGTAAAATACGTAGAAATGAACGTTTTGGGCCTGCCCATCATCAGCACGAAAATCTGTAACAATACACAAAGAATTAAATGAAAGGAGAATACACAAATCGTCTGAAGTCTAAGCAAAACAGTTACAGATCAAGCAATGATTTGCAACGGGCATGAGCTCTGGGAATCGTTTAATTCTGGTTTAGATTTCGTAATACGCAATTAATCTAAATTTCTAAGGTTGATGAAACTGTTTGCACTGCCTATCATCTTAAAACTGTCTTCCTTGACTACACTATTGCACTGAGCTCTATGGTCACTAATGCTAGACTAAACAGGTTGCGTTCAAACATTGCCTGCTCTCAGACTCCTTCCCATGTGATCATGTGCTCGTACACTCAAGCTCTGAGTAAATATGCTCATATAAGCTCCTTGCACTCAAGGCGTGCCAACCTATGTACCTAGACGTACTGTCACGTACAGCGTACGCAATTGAACTCATAAACAATAGACGAGCGCAGACTGTATGGGAGCATCTACTTGAACGGAAAAATTGCTAATTTTAAAATTGTTTGTCAATATAAAATAAAAATCAATGTGCATATATTTGGAAGTTAAAAACCGCATTAATTCGTTTTTCAGTGTCTCTGATTGGTGACCGAAGTAAAGGAATTTAATGTAAAAAGGTTTCTTTGGCACATGCATGACAAGCAGAACCTCCTAATGCAAGAATTTATTAAAGGAAGGGGAAACCCATTTGACCTAAAAAATGTTTTAAAAAATTCTAACTCGAAATAGAAGGCGAGATACGATGAACCGATATTAAATGAATAAGGGTCTTGATACCATTACCTAAAATTTATACGTAGAAAAACTAAAAAAGCTGGTTCCTCATCCTGCGAATGAATCTTTGTGAAAAACAGAAGTGGAAAATTTATTGTTGGAAATGGATACATTTATATGGATAAATGGCATCGACCTATCAACTTCATGCTCCATTGTAACCTAATGTTATAGTGCTGCTGATTAAGATACTGAAGAAACAAAGATGCATGGGTGTGGTACTTAAAAAAGATAAATGTATCGTTAATATAACGTTGAAAAAAAAAAACGGGACAAAATGCTTCCGGACAGTCTGCAAGCCATTTCTTTCCGCTGTGGCACATAGATATGTTTACAAATGTGGGTCCGAGCGGCAGACCCATTTCTAGGCCTTCCACACGCGAGTACAGTTTACCGTCAAACAGAAAGAACGAATTTAAAAACCGAATGTTCCAAAAGTATCTTAAAAACAGTAACTGTTTTTGATTAGACTTTAGACGATTTCGTATTCTCCTTTCATTTAATTCTTGCGTATTCTTACAGATTTTCGTGTTGATGATGGGCAATACCTAGACCCGAAACGTTCCTTCCTACGCATTTTACTCAAATATGAATGTAAGATTCGCTTTGACTGTTTTATTTATTACTTCAATGAAGTGACTGACCAAGATAATAATTTAGTGTATTGTACAGAGTTCTGACGTAGAAATTGAAAAGAGTGAGCACAGTTTTATTCACCTTGTCCTGACGCAGACTCATGTCAAGTTTGTCGTAGACAAGGTTGTCCTTGACGGCCTCAGTGGTATCCAGAGCCTGGTAGGCTTCGCTGCGATCCTTCACATTCTTCAAATGCTCCTTACGCTCTTCACTGACGTCAATGAGGGTCTCGATGGTGGCCATCTGCTGCCCCTTCTGGCACTTCTCGCCTGAGTAGACCAGCGAGACCAGGTGGGTGAGGAGGGGTCCCCTCAGGGCTTCATCCATGGTGAGGGCGGACGGCAGGG
>LQNS02278089.1:9048539-9076822 GCA_001587735.2 Parhyale hawaiensis | reverse complement strand
GGTCCAGAAGCGCGCACTTTACCATTACGCCACGGAGGTCCATATAGGCACAAAAATATTCCGTTGAGACATTGCACTAAGTCTTAGGTACCTCCTTCCTTTATACTCAAGAGGAAACAGGGTGTCAATAACTAGCAATGGAGACATGGACAGTCGATTCGTACAGTAGATTATAAAGAAGTGGAATACATTTTATTAATTACAGAATATGCATAACGGTGCATGCATACTGTCGTGGTCACAGCACAGTCACAGGCACAGCATGAGGCAAGGATGTTCAGGTTACACGTCCTGC
Source organism: Parhyale hawaiensis (assembly GCA_001587735.2). Taxonomy (NCBI): domain Eukaryota; kingdom Metazoa; phylum Arthropoda; class Malacostraca; order Amphipoda; family Hyalidae; genus Parhyale; species Parhyale hawaiensis. Next base: position 9,076,527 of record LQNS02278089.1, on the reverse strand, counting down.
ATGCTACCGTATCAACGCTACCGACGGGAAATGTATATCTGCACACGTAAGAGCTGCATATCCTCTCATAAAGTTGTAAGTGCGTGTATGTAGTGTGGTCTCGGCAGTACTTTGAGCTCAGTTTGAGCAGCAATGTGAAACCGGTTTCCATAGACGACTGCTTAGTGGAGCACTTTGGGACCAATATTTATAGAAAAGATAATAGACAGATAGTGAGGAAAATTGTCACTTTGAGGTACAGTGGAAAAATAATTTCCGCCTCAAGAGAGATGACGGACAGCTATTCAGTACCAGTTTAGCAAAGAAATATTAAGGTTATATGTACAAAATATACTTTCTTTTAGGTTTGATACCGACTTGGTTATTCAGCACATATTTTTTTATCAGAAACAAGGATTCGTCGGTATTTTTCCAATAAAGATGAAAAATCTTACATTCGTCTAGCAACTCTTACCACACATGAGGTCAGGTTTTGAACTGTCAATAGATGTAACATATAAAAACTACTATATCTATGTCTAGCATCTAATATGGTTTTTCTTGCATAGGGCAACACGTACAACTCACTTTGGGCTCAAAGTCCGACTGTAACCCCACACGATGACCCAACTCCCACTTGACACTCACTTTGGCCTGGAAGTCCGGTTTGAGGGAGAGCTGGAAGCTGCGTGTAGGATGGGAGCGCGTGTCCTTGGAGAAGGAGAACTGCACGGGCAGGCTGAGGGTCGCTTCGCCATCTACAGATGCGATGAGTGTCTTGTTGCACCAGGGCACCAGGATATTCACCACACTCGCTCTCTTGAATACGGCCCTGAAATAGTTAATCTTTGCTGAACATATAACCTATACATCATACTGACCTCTGCTGCGACACTGTGAGAGTAAATGAAATGTTCGGTGTATTATCCGTAGAGTTATATTGCCTCAATTTTTATACATGTGGTGATTTGATGTGTCGACGATTGTTCCGTAAAGGCATGTTATAATGACCGCATTAGGCATAGCTTGTACCGAACTTGAGCAAAATGAGCGTTTCTATCGCCGGAACCACAACGTTGTGCTCAGGCGGCAAGAGATGAAGGACGAAAAGAGAAGAAGACAGAAGAAAGAAGTGCCGTAAAGGGCGGTCCCCTCCGTGGCCGTCCACACGGGCGAAGGTAACAGCACTGCAGAAAAAAGTCGGTCACCTCGATCGGCAGCCCACCTCTCGTGACAGAAAAGGAAATTTAGAAAGCCTATGTAACATTACAAAACTAACCTCGTCAGCAGGAACTGCGGCAAGTTGCAGCATCTCCTACGGAAAAGGCACTAGGGACAGATGGGTGCGTGATGCCCAAATATATTCTAGCAGGGAAGTTAAAAATACCTAAGTCGACTATCTATGCGACTGTCAAAAATTCTACCGTGCCCTATAAAATAGCTTTTTTACTGTCCCTAAAATGGTGGGATTGCTACTAACATATGATTTACGATCCATAATGGTGAAACCAATACCGCTAGCTGAAATTCCAGCGCAAATCTACTCTAAGCAGCCTAGCATAACTCGGTTTCGCGATGTAACTGGACGGCGCCCAGAAGTAGAGGATGCCACGAAGTTTGTTTGCTTCCCGCTGATACCTTCGTAGCCAAAGCAAAATGATAGGATAGAAAAACTAAGGAAGAGCAGACAAGTAGTAACGCCAAGCAAGACGTGGGTATCCATGTTCAGGGGACCACGGGACCAGGAAACAAGACAGGGATGAAAAGCAAAAACCAGACATAGGAACTCTCTAGCAACATAGGAACTCTCTAGTAACAGAATTAAAAAAAAAAAGAAAACAACAGCAAAATGAGGGCAGGAAACGAAACATCCTATAGGCCTAACTCAGACTAGATAAGCTATGCCGTCCAGCCATAGGTTGATAAACACAAAGGTCTACACGTGCCTTCTATTGGTCTACTTGGACCAAGATAAGTTAATCTGGTTAGCTTTAGCTTGTATGAACCCATGAATAATGAGCGCTGGAACAAGTTCAGGCATTATCTGCAGTGCGCTTACGCTTGAGACACCAAAATATATATCATGCAAATTTCAGTAACTTTAAGCACATTTGCTTAAAGCCTGGGAATGAATTACGACTCTCAAGACTACAGAGCAGCAACATAATTACTTCAGCCATTTACGTTGGCTTATTTTGAATGAGGTAGAAGGAAAATAAAAAACTAACTCACTTGGTCACTGAGACGCCGGTGAGGTTGAAGAAGGGCGAAGAGATGATGTCGTTGATGCGGTTCGATTGATTCGAAGTCTCCAGCTTGGACTTGACGCGACTGTAGAGGAGGGTGGGCCTGTAGAGCTGGAGGAGGAGGAGGAGGAGCAGTAAGTGTGTGAACGAGTGCCAAGCAGCACGCAGAAATGGCTTTACAATACATTGGTTATAACATTGATTACGATTCCGTTATGCATCCTAAAAATTTTTCAGCAACAACTGCTACTGTGCATAAGTTGAACAGTCATAGTTTGTCACACGGAATGCGACGCCGCTGCTGTATAGCTGCAATTCTTAACCGGCGGCAGGCTGTCATTTCTATAGATGAAATTTCATATTGCACAAAGGGGGGACGTTGCAAGGCTTCAAGGTTATGATAAGCTATCGTTATAATTTTCTGCCTACAAAAGTGTCGGAGTTTTAAAATAGATCACAATGAATGTGAAGTAAAAATGTGTGTGTACCAGCACTGGCACACATCGCAATTCGAGCTTTGTCCATGTGTACCAAACTGCCAAGTACCACAGTCCTGGTGGTAACCTAATTGATATTTTACATGTAATAAAATTTTTTTTAATGGCGGACGATGAAGTTCGTACCTTTATACAACAATAAATTGTGCGCTATACTTACGAACGAGGTTTAATAGAAAGACGGCTCACAACCACAATTCGCCATACTAGCAGGGAAGTTTGTTTTTTCCGATGGCTGCTCCCTTCCCACCAATCACAGACTCTCAGCCATGCCTTCCCACCAATCACAGTTTCCCAGCTGTTTGTGCAGCCAATTAACGAGTCAGCCAGGCTTCAGCCTCCAGAAGAAGTTTAGCATCCGATCTCCATAGTCGCTGCTACTTCCCGTTATATAAGCTCACTCATGCCCACATTACACGAACGAAACAATATTCAAATTTATTTATTTAAATCTGATCACTTACTCTTGATGTGATAGGCAGGCCAAGCTCATTAGGGAAGGTGATGCTGACGTCCTCAGGGCTGTAGAAACTCAGACCAACGATTTCCTCGTCCTTCCTCAGGCTGTCAATGACTGAGGCGATCAGTGACTTGCCTGCGGAATAAAAAAAATGCAATAATTTACGACTCGTTTAAGATATTGAGTAAATGTAGTGTATATGGATTACGCGTCACCACGCTATGCAATTTATTCGAGAAACTAAATCCCTTCGTGAGAAGGCTCCGTGTATTGAGTTAGACAGCTACATATCACCAATTTTACGAGAGGGTTATGCACAGTTTCAAGTTAGGGCTCTTGCTGTCCTGGGGCCATGGAGCACACGGTTAGACTTCTCACACTCTATCAAGAAGGTTTCGATCGAAGGAAGGAGCACAGTCAAATTTCGCTGTACTGGCCAGGGAAGTTCTTTGTCATTCGCTAGCACTCTTCCCACCAATCAAAGGCGCTTGGTTATCCCTTTCCACCAATAACAGGCTTCCAACCGTTCGTGCAGTCAATCATAGCATCAGCAAGACTTCAGCCTTGCCTGAAAATCAGCTCCAAGTCTCCGCAGTTGTTGCTACCTCCTCCATATTAATCCTCATTGCATTAAGTACTTCTTGCAAAGCGATGTGAGCCACTTAACGCGCAGCCATTCAAGCTAGTAGCAAACACTCGTCAAAGCCGACTGATGTTCACTCCTTAGCGAACCTTCAAAGTACTGTATTATTATTATTATTAAAACTTCACGCTTGGGCTCCCACGGACAGGTAATACAACCCAAATGAAGCATTTGCAACACCCGGAAGCCCAAAACTCTGCTAAAGGAAATCCAGCAAAAAAACCATTAACAGCCGACTTAAAAGCCTGCAGGCCAACACGACCAAAAGCCGATGCAGGCAACATGTGGTCAACCGCGTCGGTTTATCGTTCTGGCGCTCTGACAATGACTATACGTCACTGAACTACTCCATACACCTTCTCAGTCGATGCTGATTGGGTAACAGTTACTTTCAAACCGATATGACTTCAGACTTATGTCACTCGAGTATAATTTCTATTGTACGCAACCCAGTTATTTTTTTGTACTGTGAAGTCGTCTTGCTTCACTGCTTCTCTAACGGAGGAATAAGTTATTAAGCTACTTCTCAACGTAACAAAAATTGACGTTTCACTATGTATTTTTGTTCCCGGTTTTTGCTCCTTCGTAAAATTCTTTTTAGTAGGAAGTGACTGTGATGTCATTCTTTTGTGCTCCCAGCGTCGTAGAACTTGTCACAATTATCCACCAAGGGCGGCTACTTGCACTCACTGGGGTCGGAGAGGTGGTCGATGGAGTCTTGGGTGAAGGGGGCGAAGACCTCGAGGTGCTTCAGGGCCGTGAGGTGAGCCAGCAGCACAGGCTCCTCCAGCCCAGCGAAGTTCGGGTGATCAGCCTGTGGAGGAAAATTATTATAGCACTTTGTAACATCAGGGGAAGCGGTCTATATTGGGAACATTGAGAAATGTATCTGTGTGAGCGCTAGCGTGTATCTGTGGATGCGTGCTGCACAGATGTGTGTCCACTTCGTTGTGCGCAAGTGGTTATTTAGTTGCGAGTGAGCAGCGGCAGAGGGAGGTTGTGTTCTTTTAGGGGTGATGGTGAACACCTTAACGAGCTGCACATGTTCAGATGGACTTCATTATATACTTGCACAAAGCCGAGGAATATTTACGTTTTGGCCCGGCATCACTGCACGTATTGTATTTGCTGAGGACCGATATTTATTGGATTTCATTCCTTGCCAGTCGATTTTACATTGCATAGTTCATTCAATGTCTTACAGTTGGTACTCCGTTTTGATTGATTAATAATATTTAGTCCAACAAAGAAATCAGTGTAAGACTCCGTTACAGATTGGAAACGATCGAAGTTATTCTTTCCGCAGTGTACCGGCACCCCTGCATCTCTACTTCAAAATAGTATAAAAAATGTGCGTGGGAAATTCACTCCAAAATTTTACTATCCTCTTCCTTTCAGTTAACAAAATACATCAGATTATCATGTGTATTGGTAAGACACTCTCATGAATTCATCTACCGTCCCTCAAGCTTATCCACAGTAACTTCAGCCAATGGTATTTTCATACTGCGCGAGCTGCGGCGAATATACAATACAGTTATGATATTTGGTTATTAAGACAAGTACAGACTTTAGTATATATTTGGCCAAGCTTTCAGCACAGGTCGAATTAGTGCCTTCTTCAGGGAACTAATTCGACCTGTGCCGAAAGCTTGTCCAAATACTGTATAAACTTGAGTCTGCACTTGTCTTAATAACCAGATATCATGAATCTAAACAGACGTGCAGCAACATTTTCAATAATATCTAGTGTATATGTGTATGAACAATGGGTGGGGAAAAACGCACCTACATACTTTCCAGTTATGTTTTTACTTCTTACCTCATTTAACTTTTCATTGATCTACTCCTTGTGAAGCTGAAGGCGGAGAAATCGAACGCCTGCTTAATAAAGCATGTAAAAAAGTAAAATTTATTTATAAATTAATAACTTCTACATATAACGCATGGGTTATTTGACCAAGTCTTTAGGTTAACAAGCTCGTACATATTTACTCTATGTTATTAATGTGCTTGAGAATTCGTCCATTCGTTTTCGTCAGCACCTATCTTCTCTTTCAGTATCAAATGAACACGTAAGTATCCATGATACAGTCCCGGGAACCACAGGAGTCGGTTTTAAGCTGCGGTAATTCCCAGGTCATAGATGCGTTGCAGTATAACAGCATACTTAGCTTATCAGTGGAAATTCAGTCAGCACGTCATACCATACACAGTGAAAGTTGGTATCGTAGAAACGGTAACATGAACAATGAGCGAGCCACTCTCTTCAAAAGTTGAGCGTGCGAATATACAGTGTGGCCCCGGCGCTAGACAATATCTTTTCACTTTGCATCTATAACACTGGCCAGGGTTTAATTGAAGAACAAAACTTGTGCTCCGTGGAGTTTGAGTCACACACAGATGAACGCGAACAAGCATTTTTCAATAATTTTACTGGATAATTAGCGACAAAGATGACGTCACAACTGAACATGCGCAATAAATCGGACGGTCGTATCCAAGATACCAGCGCTATGTAGACATCCTCAGCCACACAAAGAGACACTGATGACGTCACAAGGTTCACGGACGTTTGATTGGAGGTGAGCATAGAAGTTGTGTGACTGAGTCTACCTTTGTCTGTGGTTCTGAGGTGAACACGAGTGTAGACCCTAGTTAACATTGCCCCTCACCGTCAACTGCTCGAACTGCTCCTGCGAGCGCCTGTTGTTGGGGTTGCGGGACCCCCACTGAGAGTTGAAGGAGGATGGGGAGGAAGAGGTCCCTGAGAGGAAGTCCCGCACGGCCTGTGTTGCTCTCTGCAGGCCCCTGCCGATGGTGGAGGCCTGCGTGGGTACAAAGGTTTCACTCTGAGCATTTTCGATTCGTTGATAATTAATTGATAATTTAATTGCTTACTTAAGAAATTAATTTTTGTTAGCAGGTACAGTGGTAAAATTTAGACTGGGAATAAAGCCCTAGCATTTACAATGCTTTTATTATTTATACAGTGATTAACTGATTATATTATACGAAATAGAGTTACATTAAAAAGCGGATAATAAGCTTTGGTTTTCTACAGCATCACTATTATGCATATACATTAACTAATATGTTGCCATTTGTGCGTCAAAGCACCTTTGCTGTAGCACTACCGTTAACATTGAGATGAGTTTCGATTTACTTTAAAGGGCGCATGTATTTAAACTTTGGCAAATTGCATTACTATTATTATTTCCCAAAATAATAAGCTATGCCGAACAATACAGCTTAGTATTGGTATCCGTATTATTTCTATAATACTTCACGAGCGAGTTGGATCTCAACAGCAACTATTTAAAATTAACTCTTGACGCGGCAGGGCAATTAATAACATAAAGACAGGATAATTCACGCCCGTCGACAAGCGTTAACGTTTGGTTATTGACACACAAGTACGCTCTTCAAGAATAAATATTAGATTGTTTTCTACAGAGTAACGAATTAAATTTGTAAGAGACAATACTATATTTTGTGTTATTGTTACAGCAGTCGTGCAATCACATTCCATCTGCTAACTTAAGGAAGAAATTAGAAGCTGAGTAGATAGATTGCGCTCCCACTCGGCTTGAACTTTACCTAACATTTTTTTATGTGCAGTTCCGAATCATCAATGGTATTATTTCCACGATTGCAGCTATCTGCGGTGTATCAGCGTAAGCTTTACCGAGCTATATACTTATCTGCTAAGCTCGACTCACGTGCACCACAGGCAACTTCATGCCCCCCATGACCCCCAGCATGCGGAGGGTGAGCTGCTCGGGCATGAGGTAGGAGCTGTCGCTGGTCAGGTAGGAGAGTTCTGCTGTGGCTGCCAGCTGTTGAAAATCGAGACTTAAATAAAGAGTAAAATTGCTGAGGAAGTAACCAATAATTAATTTCAGTTATATGCATATTGCCTAACATATATATATGTTTACATGCTAGGATGTACGTGAATTGATCAAAAACTCTAACCGAAGATTGACGCTGAGGCAGCTACAACTATTTGTAGCAAACCACCAAGTGAAAGTAAACTAAATATTGGTAGTAACAACCGTACAGTTTTAAAGATCTGTTAAGATTTCTTGCAGATCGGTTAAGATTTGCTGTTACTGCAAACTGATCTAAAAAAAGAAAATAAAAAAAGGGAAAAAAGAAACAGTGAAAAACAAGAACTCGGTATGACACTGCGTCTATTACTTAATCACCACACGGGCTGAGTGGGGGGGGGTGGTATTGCCCCTGTAGGTACCATTAACTAGATGAATAAGCCATCAAGTACGGTTTTTTCTTGATTTTTGAAAGGTATCTTACCAGCATATATACTTAAAGGGTAGAAAGCCAGAGGAGACTACTAACCTGATTCCTAAATCAGGCCACCATGGCACTCAGTGTAGCAACTCAACTGCTGAGTACCGTAGCCTTCTTTGGCACTGAGACCGTCTAAACCAAGCTATCGCGATACATTGAGCTACCTGTGTAAAGATATGGCACCGAATCCCCAGATGCGATAAGTATAGAATATATAGCTCACTTAGCACCTATAGGTCTGAACATCTGAGGGAAGTACATCAAGGACAGCCTTTCCTTCACTTCTGTACTTACGTCCTCAGGCACGCGGTTCCTGCCGAACTGCAGCAGGGCCGAGTAGTAGGGCGACAGCAGCTGAGGCTTGGCCTGCCCCAGCACGTGCTTCGCCATCGATATCCTGTCGACATTTGTGAGTCATTAGGCTAATTTATTCAGCATTGAAAGACCATTTACCGAGCAAGAGACTCTACCTGGTTACTTTTAGACTGGATATTCAAAACAGCGTTTTGTAGTCGCTCGGCGAAGAGTTAACGATGAAAGTTATCAAAAATTAGAACAGAATTCCTCATAGCAAACGTAGCACCAACATGTACATGCGATAGAAGGTGGCTGGAAGTGCTGAGTCGACAGTTTTGTGATACATATATTTCACATCTAGGTCAACCCACTGGACTGCCTGCAAGAGACTGTGACAGCTGCTCAGAACCTACCGGCAATTCTTAAATGGAAAGTCATACAGAGAAATATATACAAGTTTGGTTAAAGAGAATATATGTATACGAGTTTCGTTGAAAGAAACATGACAATGTGTTCTAATTCGTTTTCTTTCCAATCTTTTTAACTGTCGGAAGCTACGTTTTATTTCTTCGGAAGAGGTATAAAGAAACAGATATTGACATAGACGAGCTAAAATCTTTATCACCCCTTGCACTTCGTTCGTAGATAATGCAACTATTGGATCGTATAGACAGACCTGTCAGGCCCATGACAGCCAATGTGAATAAGAGAAATGATACGAAAACTTTGTTAGCTTCGTTTGGGGGGTAACATACCGCTGTCAAAAAGAGTTTCCTCATCTAGTGGCCCTAACGTTATGTAGAGCCCTCGTAAACACAGCTTTGAGTTTATGAAAAAAAATTCATTGAAATGTTAGATGTCAGTTCAGTTTATTAGCTCGTGCTATTAGTTAAATTTCAGGTATCTACTCAAAACTTGGAGGGCATTATAGCTCAAAATTCTTTGCAAGTTAATCCTAATTGAATTTAGACAGCAACGTATTCGAACGATGAGATGACATTTTTTTTGCTAGCGTGTGTATCAGCCTTTACGCTTAGCCATTTCAACCCAAATTATCAAAAACTTCAAGTCTTGATATTTCTGCTGAGAGTTCACTGCAGGGATGAATGTGCACAGCTGCTTGAGAGCTGACAACTGTCCGATGAAATCATTAATTGTTATAATTACCTTCGCCAAGAAGGTTATCTTTTCACCAGTATTTATCTGTCCGTTAGCAACATAACTGAAAGTGTTAAACAGATCCTTAAGAAATACTTAGGAACTTTAAATTGGAACGAGCAAGAGATGGTATAATTTTGGTGATGATCCGTCGGTCCGCTTGTTTATCTCTTTTTGTCTTTCAGAGGCAAAACTCAATACGCTACGGACGGATCTTCATGAAAATGACAAGATCTGTTAGAGATGTCACGAAGAACAGATTATGTAATTTTAGAGATGATGCAGAAGAAATCTTGTGTTATGGACCATTAATTAAGTTAGCACTGCATAATTTGGCCAAGGTCTATGCTCTTGGAGAGCATAGACGGCACTCGCTCATCGAATAAGTGAAGCTATAAATAGAAATAAGATGTTAAATGAGCAGCACCATTTGATGCTATTATCAAGAATATGTGATTTCCTGGATTGAGGCAAGTTGACAATGAAGGATAGAACTAACTTCTTAATGAAAGTTAAGATTTGCAGCTATCGGTGTGTGACAGAGCTCAATAAAAACTATATAAGAAATAGATATAATCACAGAAGTGAAAACTCACTTGTGAATGAAGTTGGGGTTCTTGGAGTGAGCCATTGCCTTAATCATAGAGTACATGAAGCTCGCCACACGAGGAGAAGGTTCTCTCCAGGTGGTGAGGGCCAGCCGTTGCCAGAAGGTGGCGTTGGTGGGGTAGGTGAAGAGCGAAGAGTAGGCAGCCTCGCGGAGGAGAGGATTCTCCACCTGGTCTTCGGCGATGGAGAGGAGAATGGTTTCCGCCTAACAAAGAAACAGACAACATACATCAGAGACGCAACTATAAGGTAGAAAGTTATTTATTTACTAATTGTCAACACCGTAAGCCATCGAGACACTTCAAACGATGGTGTGCCCTAGTTACTCTGAGGTAATAAGCGATGAGGATAAAACCTTATAATCCTCCGCAGGATCAAGACCGCAAATGAAATTTTCAGCTTTCGTTATTATTAGGAATCAAGAGATACAACCACTTCTGCGTAGTCCCAAAGGATAGTAAAAAACAACGTAAAAACTTTTCGAAAACAGTTCTGAAGTACAAGGTTTCCAACGTTCGGTAGGTTATTATTAGAAATGGTAAAAGTACATCGAGGTAAATAACTTGACTTGCAAACGGCAGACTTTCACAGATGACTTTTAGATAAATTTCTATCTTTGGAAGCCTACTCGGTGGTACGAGGTACCATACAGAAATGAATCTAGACATTCTTTTGCTACCAACAACTTACCTTGGGGTACGAGGTATTGCAGAGATGGTTCTTGGAAAGACCCATGATGGCTTGCACACGCAGGCTAATTTCCCGCGTGTAAGTTTGGCCCTCAGCAATCTCGCTCAAACTCTCCAGTGCCGCAGCGCTGCCTAGATTGGCCAGCGCCTGGATGTAGATGCTCTTCAGGTACTTCTTTTGCACCGTCTGAAACAGAATTTTTCAGCGTTTATGTTGGGTAAAAAGTAAAGGTAAAGTCTACTTTGACTACACCCTCCAATGGGAAATCCACTCGCACTGGCTCGTGCGGCAGATATAGACCAACTGGCCCCAGAGGAGTAAGTGCAGATGCAGCCGACGACTGGTCGCTAAGAACTATGGCGCCGAAACGGAAGGTTTAACGACCAGCCACCCCCCTACCCTAGGGCAGGTACCCCCACGATAGCTATGCGCACAAGCAAATGCGCTGATTCAGCGTGCCGAGTGCCTTGAGAAACACTGCGCCTGGTGTGGGGATCGATCCCGGGTACCTCGACACAACTGTACAGCGCGCAATGTCCGCAGCTACCGCGAGTGTTCTAAAAGTGTTGAAATTGTGAATCTCATCATCATATACAAAGTATAGGATGTTCTCCAACTGCTGTGTAGGCGGGTGCCAGACATTAAAGTATATAAGAAAAGCAACTGAGCAAGTGAGGTTTGTTATTATTATTTTTTTTTAAATTTTCTGATAAACTTTTTCTTGTGGCTGCTAGGGGTCCTTCTTTTAAATTTCTCGCGTTTTGGTGAGCGTGCTGCCTCAAGACGCTTTAGGAGAGAAATATTACGGAGAAAATCAAACGATTTTTATAAAATTTTGTGATTTACAGGTAACTAAAATTTTGTACCGCGTGATACCCTAGAAATGACTTTTACTCTGCTGTAAAAAGATACCACAGCCTGTCAATGAAAGCCTTGGTGCGTTTGGAGCGCTCGATTCTAAGGAGACAACCTTAAGGGCTGGACTGACAATGAGACATCTGACGGAATGTTTGGGAAATAGCGCCGATTGTTGAAAAGGAAACAATTCAAAATACTATGTGAAAGTGTGATCATGGATGGAAATGTAATCTCTGAGTCTAGCAATCAAGAAAAGTGGACCAATATTTTGAAAGCTAACAAGAGAAGAAAAGCGATGGCACAAACAAGATAGATGATAAATTAGGCAGCATTCAATGTCATCCTACCTTGACTTTAGTCTGGAGATGTTCCGTGTATGTACGGACAACATCGTCCGGCCCGTAGAGTCGTGGCAGCAGCTCGTCAGGGACGCTGTACGTCTTCACCATCTTGTTGAGGTACGTGCGGTGGATCAGCGACGACGTGCTGACCAGCGCCGCTGATTTCAGCGCGATGATCTCATCGTCGGGGAGGGAGATGACGTAGTCCTGCAATGTCAAGCAACNNNNCTCGTCAGGGACGCTGTACGTCTTCACCATCTTGTTGAGGTACGTGCGGTGGATCAGCGACGACGTGCTGACCAGCGCCGCTGATTTCAGCGCGATGATCTCATCGTCGGGGAGGGAGATGACGTAGTCCTGCAATGTCAAGCAACCATTTACTGCCAAAGGAAAAGCTAAAGTCACCTTGACCTCAAACTTCCGGTGGGAAATCCACATGCACTGGTTCGTGTTATAGTTAAAAAAAGGCTATCCTTGTGGCTGAGAGAACAAAATACCATCAAAGCAATCCTCCAGCGCACCGTAAGAGGCGACTAACAGTAGGACCTTCCCGAGCAATTGAAGGGCATGTAATTTATAATGACTAACCTCACCCTCCAACCTCTCCCCCCCCCCCCAGATTAGAGAAAATGTTACTTGTGTCGGCCATTTATCTAAAGAATTTTACGACAACAACTTGTCAGGAGAAAACCACCACCTTTACTTAAAGTAACAACCTTGGGGTACAATGTAACGGTGTCTAACTTGCTTCAGTGACCGCTAGCAAACAGGTGTTATGAAAATTCAAAATTCCTACAAATGGAGCACAGTGTGGCGAAACTTAATCCTCTGTACTTCATTCATGCCTCTCTTATTTCATCCCTTCAAGAGTTTAGGTCTGATTGAGCAGCGGCCTCACCGTTTAATCGCGGTGATAACACAGACTGCAGCAATCGACTGCGGGACCGAAAAGCCTCACTACCTGTCCTCCATGCGGTCAAAGAGGGTGACGATTAGACTTCACCTTTGAGACGTTAACTAATAACAATAAGTACAAGCTAGCAGCCAGTCGAATGTACAGCTGCAGTCAACTACATGATGTATTGTCAGAGCTAGGACGTCCTCGACGGAAACTCAAGTGACAGGTACGACCTCTCCTGTCGATAGTCACACTTGCTGGTTTGGTTAGTGCCTTCGTAGTGGACTATGACGGTCAAAAATCCCATCGGTTTCATCTAAAGCATCGAAAACACTTCCCTGGTTGTTAGGAGACGAACCGGAATCTCGAAATAACTAGTGCAGAGCTCTAACCACTTCCGCCACGGCCAGGTAGTTGATTACCAGTGTATTGTATGAATGTAATCCTGCTAAAATTAATAATGGATTAAATAGAAGGCTAAAAGAACTTCACTACCAAAGTACTAATTCTTTAATTAGTTATACATAGATATAGAATATAGATATTTACCTCCGCCAAGGAGGTTATGTTTTCGTCGTGTTTGTCTGGCTGTTTGTCTGTCAACAAGGTAACTCAAAAAGTTATGGACCGATTTCGATGAAATTTACAGGGATTGTTAGGTATGTTAGGAGGAACTGATGATTTACTTTTGGTAAAGATATGTCCATCCGTTTGTTCGTTTGTTTGTCTGTCTGCCTCATTTTTCTCGATGCCATAACTCAAAAAGTTGTGAATGGATTTTGATGAAATTAACATGAGTTGTTAGGTATATAACAAAGAGTATATGACCAAATTTTTGTAATGATATGTTTGTTCGTTCGTTCGTTTTTCACTGTTTTTAATTTTATGCTTGTTAGCACAATAACTCAAAAAATAATAAATGGATCTTTATGAAATTTATAAGGGTTGTTAGTAATGTTGAAAGGCATAAATGATCAAATTTTGGTGCAGATCGGTTTGTTCGTTTGTATGTTTGACCTATGTTTGTCATAACGTTTGTTAACACTATAACTCAAAAAGTCATAAACGGATCTTCAAGAAAATTGAACAAGATGTTATTAATATAAAAACGCACAAATGATTAGATTTTGGAGTTAATACAAAGAAAATTATTGTATCAGAACCAATTTGAATTTTTTGCTACCGTTGCCTCACGGAGGTATGCGCTTTCAGAGTGCTCTAGTTATCTATTTATTACCTAGGGAATTTCAAGCAACAAAGTAGGGTACTTCAAAAGTGTTCGGTAAATTATCTACGTGTCAACTTTCAAATAACCGGTATGGAGTATCGTCATTTCTACCTCCGCCAAGAAGGTTATGTTTTCTTCGGGTTTGTCAGTCTGTCTCTTGGTCTGTCTGTCTGCCACTAAGACAACTCAAAAAGCTATGGAGGGATTTTGAAGAAAATTACACGGATTGTTAGGTATATTACAAAGAGTAATCGGTTTATTCGTTTGTATGTTTGACTCATGTTTGTCACAACGTTCGTTAGCAGCATAACTCAAAAAGTTATGAACGGATCTTCAAGAAAATTGTACAAGCTGTTATTACTATCAAAAGCACAAATGATTAGATTTTGAAGTTGATACAAAGAAAATCATAGTTTCATAGCCAATTTGAATTTTTTGTTACCGTTGCCTCGCTTGGCGGAGGTATGCGCTCTCATGAGTGCTCTAGTTCTTTATGGTACTGAACTCTGCGCAACGGCGCATCTTGACAAATGAAAAGGGAGGCAGAAGCACATTTATGGCTTAGAGTTTCCTTCTCAGTATAAGAAAATACATTGGTGTTTATTATATTGTTATTATGGTACACCAGACGGGCGACGTGAGAATAGAGGAAACTCCACAAAGTTATCAACCCTCACGCAACCAGCCCAGCAAGAGAAAATAGCCCTCCTAACTTACCACAATGTCCTTCACAACCACGGGCGAGATGACGTTGGCCCTGAAGGAGACGAAGAAGTTGGCAGCCTCAGACTTGCGAATTTCGTTGCTCTTCATCTTCTCGATGAGGAGTTTGATGGCCGATGGCGACCCCGAAACTTTTAGGGCCGAAATGAAGAGTTTCCTGTTGGCGTCGTTAGAAAACGAAAATGAAAAACTAATACTTTCATCACGAGGTAATGGAAATGTGCCTTAAAAGGGGAGAAAATGTCAGTTCAGAGTACGGGCAGTTGTTTTCAACAGTGGCGACGTGCGATAATTTCGTAAGACTTCAGTTAAGATTTGATAGTCGTTGGTACCGACTGACCGAAACGATGGGAATTTTCCATAGTAGTATCAATAATAACGAAGCAAAAACTTGAGACATTTTGTTCAAGAGTGATTTGAATTATCTAAGATTGAAAAAAATCGTCCGCAGCCCACCTCTCACTTAATAGTTCACATAGAGTTTCCATGAACTGTCCTGCCAGAGGATGAGGCTGAAGCATTTAGATGACTATGAAAGCAAAAATCTGTGATCTAAAACAAAGTTGACATGAAGCCGAGGGTTAGGTTGCTTAGGCGTTCTCTGCGACACAGCCAATGCATGGGACAAGCGTAAATTGAACGGACTTCTGGACATAGAATGGAAATAGACTACCGGAAATACAATGGACTTTCGTCAATGGAAATGATTACTGGAAATGAAATGAACTTCTGAAAATAAAATAGAAAATGGACTATTGTACAAATAATTATTTGCTCAAAGCAAAATAGATCTAATGAACTCTGATGAAGTGAAACTTTAAGTTTGCAGATATTTTAGCTTTTATTCACCGTTATTTAGAGTCTTCAATGGGCGCTGAAAAAAGCCCTCATAGGAACAGCGCTATAGAAGAACCGTATAGTTACTTACCCAGTAAAGGGTTAAGGTAGAAACCTCATTACCCTTCACAAATTACACTCTAACTTTGATCTCTTAATTAACCTCACTTTTTAATATTATGAAACTGTTAAGGTTTGCGGCTGTGACGCCTAAACTAAAAAGTCAACACCTCAACGTTTTCAGCTACCGAAAAGTATAATTTGAAATTAAGTTAAAGAATACTTCACTTCTTGTTGTCAGTGTCCGACGAGACACTTACCTAGTCGAAAGTTCGTAGTCGAAAGGTTATCAAGTGCAGTGGGATGGACACCCACTGACCTCTTGATCTCCTTCGACAGGTCGGACTGAGACTGAGAGATGACGAATTCACGGAAGAGTTCCTTGAGGTCTTCATAAGGAAGGGCCTTGATCCTGTAGGCGATGCCCTTCATGCGCTGCACTGCCAGGCCGTCGGCGGTGCCGGCGAATGGTTCCGTGTTCTTCTGGTTTTCTTTAGGTACCTGCTGCGCGACGCTCTCCATTTCCGTCTTGATCTGCTCCTGGAGGGGGAAGGAGGAAGAAGACATCGCATTCAGTAGCTCACTAGCTTGTTTCTATTAAAAGCATTTGTCATGAGCATCGAAAAGCCATCTGGTTTCCCACGATGGGGGATTTTACCAGCTTGGCTGTAGTACTTTTTGTAGCAGTGAACTATAATAAATTGATCAGGAACTAAGGTTTTCTACAATCCTAAATTAGTAATCCACACCACTAAATAGAATTCACACGCGTATATGTATACATGGATATGTAGGAACTGTACTGCACTTTAAATATACATATCATCTAATTATTATTATTATATATATATGTTAATGAATATATTCATGCAGTGCATCATGTATCCATAGTATTATCTTGAGATGAGGCAGTTACCTTGAGTTTCTGGCGAGTCTCAGTAGAGATGTTGAAGCCGGTGAAGACACTCTCAGGGACGAGGGGGTAGTATGGATCACCCTGGATTAAAGAGAGCGGTGCACGTATCACAACTTCTGAATGGTTTATTAAAATACTTCATGAATTTAGTAAAAGTTTGCCACAAATGATGTATTGAGGGCATCGCATGCAGTAACTCACTAGCTTGTTTCTATTTAAAGTATCTGTCATGAGCATATAAGCCATCTGGTGTCGTATGGTGGGAGATTTTGCACGGTTTCAGTCGTCTCTAAACGCTGTATATATGTAAGTATGTGACAGTAGAATAGCTGGCATAAGGCACATGTTAATACCAATTACAGTTACAAGTGCCATACAGAGTTACTTATGAAGACTAGCTCAGAGATTCAGTTTCATCTTTCCTCTCTAATAACAAAAATTGGAAGTAAATTCGTCTATAAAATCTAGAATACGCAAAAATTTCATCTACCAATATTATACCATCATATTTATGCAGGCAGTATTAGGGTGTATTTTCACTATATGTACACACTTATATGTATATACAGGGTGATTCTCGATTCTGTGTACAAAATAAAACTATAGGTTCCTTACAATAAAATACGCATGTATTATTCAATCAATGCATGTGTCAGAAAATGTCTAATTTAAAAGTTACGTTAACTTAAAGTTTATGAAGTGGCCACAGGAAACAGAGACCTATATAGTGAACCACGAGCATATCTGCTAATTCACTATTTGGTAGTAGGTTCATTGTCGTCTGTAATTAGGTACGCTGCAGAGTAGAAGGTTCAATGTAAACAAATGGCCGGTGTGCATCTTTATCTTTGCTGCACAGTGCAGTAGTCTTCGGGTTAACTGAATCGCACTTCCAAACTTTAGGTCAACGTAACTTGTAAATTAAACATTTACGGACACGTATCGATAGAGTAAAACATGCTATGTTATTGTAAGGAACCTTTAGTTTTATTTTTTTCATTTTATTCAAGAATTAAGAATCACCCGGCATTTGTATATACTGTATATTTCAGAGCCCTCTGTACAAATTAGGTTTCGAATTTTAGAATCACTGAATTCTTTACTTTTTTGTTATTGCTACAATTTTCTGAATTGTTCGCAATTACCTTCAGCATCTTAGAGTAATGCTTGCTCCAAAATAATATATCCATTATTTCCTTTGACTTTATTTATTTTGTAATTCTTACCTTGTTCTGGAAGGTGACCCAAGAGGGGCTGGAGGGGTTCTGGCTGTAGGGGGAGGAGACCCTGAAGAGCCAAGTCTCTTCCTGCAGCGGTGTCGAGGGCTTCGGCACAAGAATCGCTTCCTTTGTTCTCGAGAGGACCAGGGTCTGCAGCAGAGCAGATGGCAGAGTAAGAACAAGCGGCAGCAATGTTCAAGGTAAGTAAGGTCAAGGAGGATTTTGGAACGGTAAAGAGGGAGAGGAAATTCCAATATAAGTGCAGAGGTAAAAATTTATTGCACTGTTTAACCGAGGCCGTCGAGATAGAGATTCTCGATGGTCTTTCATGAACCCCCCCCCCTCCTCCTCCCTCAGAAAAGTTAGAAATTCTGAGAAAAAAGCATGGGAGGCGAGGCTCGACAATCTGTAAATATGTTTAATCTTTGCTCGAGACATACGAGTCATAACTCAGATAGAAGAAACAACAATACGGAAGTACATCAGAAACGGAGCAGCGGGCGTTACATCCATGGTTGTACACAATGCACAGCTCTTAACGATTTCTGCACCAGCATTTCTTGGGGTCTTTGGATGCGTGGCATTAGATTTTTAAGCTTATACAACCGAAAGGTTGGCATCACTACTATTTGTAAATTGCATGTTTAATTGTTGCATTACCCATAGAGCACGGCTGTTACGTTGGTACGCCTAACGTAGCTGCATCACGTACAAAGGGACTATCTACTGGACTCGACGTGGGAAAAACAATATATTGCAAACGTCGTATTTATGAATAATTCACTGTTCATAGTATGCTTCCAATATTCAGAGCTAACGGGTCTCCTAAAAGGTAGGAGCCAACGACTGTGTTAATCGGAACTATGATCATTTCTGCCAAGCGATGGTGAGACACTTTCAGAATCCCACCAAGCAGAAATAATCATATCGGAAAATCATGCGCAATTATCCGATGTTTACAAGCATATAGTGAGCGGCATCAAATAATATCAGATTAAAGCCTTGAATTATCCTATTACGAATAGAGATTCCTGGTCTATGGTCGGTGACGAAAAGAGACCAGTTTCTCGTCCCCTAGCGGCAAGAACGACTATTCCTAATCGGATATTTTCTAGAGATTTTCTGTTATTATTCTATGCCGGTCACTATTTAGTCGTAGATATCGGATAATTGCTTATGATTTTTCGATAGGATTACTGCTATGCCCAAGGCAAGCGAATCAGACAAAAATACTTAATTTTATAGCAGCAAGTGTATTTAAACGTAGTTTCACTACTGAAAAGAGAACAATAATAACAATTGGGCATAAAATTGACCTGGTTAGTGTAGGTGGTGATCTTCTTGGTGTGGTGACCGAAGGGGTTGGTGGACACAACGCCCTCCACCACAGCTCTCTCCACAATCAAGGACAGAGGGGAGGGGGATGGTCGTCCACTGAGGAGGTAGTCCCCCACGGTGGAGCGGGACTGGACCCCTCGAAGCTGACCGTCCCCAGCATGGGACGCGTTACCGTGACCTGCGTACAGCGGCGTTGTACGAGGGATGTTATTCGATTGGAGCTTATACGAGGGATGTTAGATGAGGGATGTTATACGAGAGATATTATACGATGGATGTTAAAATAGGAATGTAATACGATGTTTGTATGGCGAGGATTATAATATGAGGGATGTTATACGAGGGATGTTATAGGAGAAGTTATACGATGGGTGTTGAAAGTGAGCTATAACGCGAGAGACGTTGCTCGAAGGATGTGCTAACAGATATGTTATACGAGGGATTACTAAAAGCAAAAGGCCTGTAGGGAGTCCTACGCATTTCCTACGGTTATACCCTCATCAAATAACACCAGATGCTGCGGAACAGAAATAGTAGAACAAATGTAGGATGGCAGAATGTACAGAGCCAAGTCGCCCAGTGAGCTGCGCGTCTGCAGCGCAACGCCTTGCCAAACGAACGGTGCCCCCATAAGGTTATCCACTTTGAAAAGCTGGCAGAAGAACGCACCAAGTGTAGAGAACTAAGGATGAAAATACCATCAGAAGACAGGGGCAATTTTTTTCATTTCTTCCTCCCCCATATATCTGTGGGGGGGGGGCTCAGCACTTTCAAATCCTCCTCTCTCTAGTTGTGAAAAAACTTGGGGGCTTTAAATAATAATAATAATGATAGTGTATAATAATTTTACCCATTTCACCTTAACAGAATAGTCGGTCACCCCATGACGGTTTCAACCGTTGGGGCGGCCCAAAATGTTATCAGGGATTTGATATCCCTATTCATGACGTAGTAGTGTTAGGCATTCTCAGGTTTTTGTAGCTTAAATACTAAGATGAGTGGATACTATTAAATGGACAAATAATGCAACAGTGGTATTTAAGAGTAGTATGTGATCCTGTTATTATAAGTAAGATTCTCATGAGAGAAAGTTGCGTGGCTAAGACTTTTATTATTTTATGCAGTACCACAGTTGGTACAGACCTTAAAGTAATTAACGCAACCTCGTTAATTATTTCAAGGTACAGACGATAACGCTTTTTAAATTGATATTATCGACAGGGTATGCAGTCGGAGGTATCGCTATCAAGCACCCACTGCTGTAAATTGCCTCGGAAGGTTGTTCAAGGTGATCTACTTTTACCGATTTGCTTCTAGAACTTACAATAGTACACGAAAATAGGTCACGCCCCGAATTCTATAAACTTTTAGAGCTTCTATGCAGTGGTGGTATTTAAACCATCTTCTCAATGTCCGTAGATTTATCAGTCACGCTGTTTCTTTAGTCTGACTATTGTATCAAAGCAGTTCAGTCGCAGTCATATTCCTCTACAGCGGTGACAATTTTGTAGGTATTTCTGAGATTTCCCTACGTACAGGTAGTGGGCGGGGCTAAGATATGGGCCGAACAGAATCTCAGAAATACCAATAGAATTGACAAATCTATAGAGGAATCTCACCACGGCCGAACTGCCTTGATAAAATGGTCAGACTATAGTAGTTCGGAATTCCTAAACGAACACTGCACCAATAAATACTGTTCCATGTCGACCCACTACATTCTACCGCATAATTGTTTTCCTTACATTCACGAAACGCTTTCTGTAGCTACCAATGCTAATCATGAAACTGCACTACAGTACACAATACCAGCTAAATCTTGACTCACCACTCAACTAGTCAGTAACGCATGGGTTACTGCCCCAGTTCACTACGGTTATCTATGACTATGGAAGTTCTCCATGCACAGGTGTCTCCGTTCCTGGAACCTCTCCGTTTCGATAAGATTCTATTTCAGAAACAAACTTCTGCTTTCGAGATGCCCTCGCTTGAGGAGCTCTGCCTACTCTGAGTCACGCGCATACTCATTCACAAGCAGACAACAAAACTCACTAGCTTGGGTGACAACGACACAACTCACTAGCTTGGGTGACAACGACACAACTCACTAGCTTGGGTGACAACGACACAACTCACTAGCTTGGGTGACAACGACACAACTCACTAGCTTGGGTGACAACGACCCGCTCTCTGCAGTCATCGTAGTCTACGGACCGCACAAGTCTGTAAGCGCCACGCCCTTGCATATCCGAGTCCTTGCGAGCGTCTTCCTTCAGCACTGGCAGTGGGAGACATTGCCGGGGGGCGGCAGGAGTGAGGGAGTAGCTGCGGAAATAAAAGCCAGGTCAATAGAGTAAAAAATTTCCTTGCTACTCCACTGGAAAATTATGTCAACAACAATGTAAAATCATAAAATCAGATCTACAGTTGTTCCGAAAAGTATTTAGGAACCCAATCCTTGATTTTACGATAAATCAGGCGATTTCTAGAGGAAATGGTCAAAGGACTAATTTTAAATGAAAAATCACATAGATTTTGAGGGAAAAACTATGAGGACATAGGGGCCAAAAAGAATCTCTGTAAATATTCAGTTTTCTGCTTGCCTTAAGAAGGCTCGCCTTCTGTACAACAAGCGCATTTTGATACTTCCCTTACGATGAACATTCGACAAGGTTTCTAACTTCGACGATGCTACCTGCGACAAGCTTTTATCAAATGTCATCTTTTGAACGAAATTTGGGACTTATTGTCGAAGTTACCGACAAGAACAATTGTAAAGAAAACGTAATTGTTAAATAAAGATTTCAGTCGCAAATTGACACTTTGAGCTCTGCCACCGCCTTCCACAGCATGACACGTGCTGCGTCGACTTTTGCAGAGGGACCGCAGATCTGCCACCGAAGGGTAACCCAATATTATAGATAGCAGATAAGGGATAAAGGGTTTCCCTCGGGTCTTTTCTTTATAATTGAATGTTTTATAACCACAAAGTCTTACTTCTTCACCAGTGGAGAAGGGATAAACATTTTTACCTAATGCACTTCGTCGGACTTCACCGTACGTATTATACATTAAAGAAATGTCATAACATAGTCATGTTCACACTCCAGTCTTTTGTTCGCCGTCGGCAGTACACAATGTTCGAATAATTTGTTGCGAATTTATACGAGGTCAAAGAGATTATACCAATCATTACCCCATTGTATCGGAGAAATGCTTCAAAATTGTCGACTGGGATGTAAATGATCCTGTCGCGGTAGCTGCTATGGGTCCTACCTTCAGTGGGGTGAAGAGGGGCAATGGACACCTTCGAGGCTCCAACCTTCACAATCTCTACGCTGGTGTACTGTGCGTTTCATGGGTCATATAAGCATTCAGTTCGACTAGTTTTAGACGAATCAGAGTCCTATTATTACCCCACAAAGGAAGTTGTGTTTTTGTCGGGTTTATCTGTCTATTTGTCTGCATGTTCACATGTAACTAAGCTGACTGAAAGACCTATGGACGGATCGGATCATTGAGAAATTCACAGGGATTGTTAGGCATGTTATGAGTAACAGATGATTAACTTTTGGTAAAGATCCGTTTCACCGTTTGTTCTTCTGCTTTACAAACGAAATTTAAATGAATTGTTATGTAACTATATCACGAAAAGCAAATGACGAAATTTTTGTGATGATCTGTTTGTCTGGTTTGTTTATCACTGTGGTTGATTTCATATTTGTTAGGAAAATAACTCAAAAAGCTATGCACGGAATGTTATGAAATTTGCATGAGTTGTTAGGTATATCACGAAAAGCAAATAATCAAATTTTGCTGGCGATCGGCTGATCAGTTTGGATGTCAGACTACTGTTTGACTCATGTATGGTTGTCAGCAACATAACTCGAAAAGTTATGAACGGATCGTCAAGAAATATTCAGAAGATGTCATTCTGTCAAAAACACAAGTGACTATATTTTGGTTTTAATAAAAAGGATATCATAGTTTCAGAACAAATTTGAATTTTTCGTTAACGTTGCTCTGTTACGCTGAGGTTTGCTCTCACAGAGTGCTTTAGTTGCTATATTCAGAAGTTTAGGTCTCAGTATCCTCAACAAAAGTGATATAACAGAGGAAGAAAGAAGGGACATGTAGTATCACGACAGACACGGGTGACCCCTGCACGAGGGTGTTCCCACACAGGATCAATGCGTATGAGACCAAGTCGGAAAAGAAGAAGAACAAATGAAAGTAAGACCAGTAAGAAAACGAAATCGGAAGGAAAGAAAGTGAGCACGAAAGACACGTCCCGAAGGCTTAAGTAATCGCTAAGGTAACCTACTGGGTTCCTCCGGGGGCGCTGCTCCCCATAAGATAGAATGGCCGAACCTAAACTAATCTAATCATACGAGCGGCACCCAGTGGCTTTGATACATACCATAGTTCAAAGTCGGCATTGAAAACATGCGTAATATCACTGGTTTTAAAATGGCTGCTTAATCACTATTCCAAAACAAGGATTATTGATTGCCTTCTTCACCCTATACCGCGGGCCAACTTACATGGCCGTGCAAATGCCTCCGACAGTTTCTTCCTCCTTCTTGAAGGCCTGAGCGGTAGCAAAAGGATCGACAATCTTGTTGCGCTGCAGGTCCCGGGAGGACTGGGCCGGTCCGCTCAGCATGTACGGGACACGCAGCAGGGAGACGACGGCCTTGCGGATGTTGCTGATCCACAGCATCTCGTCCTTGGGCACCTCCAGTTTCTCCTGGTGGGGGGGGGGGGGTTAAGGNTCTTTTGTTTTCTCCACCCGCTGGGTTGGTTGCGTGGGGGTTTGTTAACCTCATGGAGTTTCTCCGTTCCTACGTCGCCAGCCTGGTGTGATTTAATAATAATAATAATAATAACAGCATGACCCGTGCTGCGTCAACTTTTGCAGAGGGACCGCAGATCTGCCACCGAAGGGTAACCCAATATTATAGATAGCAGATAAGGGATAAAGGGTTTCCCTCGGGTCTTTTCTCTATAATTGAATGTTTTATAACCATAAAGTCTTACCTCTTCACCAGTGGAGAAGGGATAAACATTTTTACATAATGCACTTCGTCGGACTTCACCGTACGTATTATACATTAAAGAAATGTCCTAACATAGTCATGTTCACACTCCAGTCTTTTGTTCGCCGTCGGTAGTACACAATGTTCGAATAATTTGTTGCGAATTTATACGAGGTCAAAGAGCTTATACCAATCATTACCCCATTGTATCGGATGAACGCTTCAAAATTGTCGACTGGGATGTAAATGATCCAGTCGCGGTAGCTGCTATGGGTCCTACCTTCAGTGGGGTGAAGAGGGGCAATGGACACCATTGGGGCACCAGCCTTCACAATCTCTACGTTGCTTTACTGTGCGTTTCATGGGTCATATAAGCATTCAGTTCGACTAGCTTTAGACGAATCAGAGTCCTATTATTACCTCCGTAAAAGAAGTTGCGTTTTTGTCGAGTTTATCTGTCTATTTGTCTGTCCATATGTCACTAAGCTGACTGAAAGACCTATGGACGGATCGGATCTTTGAGAAATTCATAGGGATTGTTAGGCATGTTGTGAGTAACAGATGATGATGATCTTTGGTAAAGATCCGTTCTAAAGTTTGTTTTTCTGCTTTTTTCTTCTTAGTGCAATAAGCACTAACAAGCACTAATGTTTGACTCATGTACAGTATGGTTGTCAGCAATATAACTAGAAAAGTTATGAGCGGATCTTCAAGAAATTTTCAGAAGCCGTCGTTCTGTCAAAAACACAAGTGACCGTATTTTGGTGCTAGTAAAAAGGAAATCATAGTGTCAGAATAAATTTAAAATTTTTGTTTACTTTGCTCTGTTTGGCGGAGGTTTGCGCTCACAGAGTGCTCTAGTTGCTATATTGAGAAGTTTAGGTCTCAGTATCCTCAACGAAAGTGATATAACAGAGGAAGAAAGAAGGGACATGTAGTATCACGATAGGCACGGGTGACCCACGCACGAGGGTGTTCCCACACAGGATCAATGCGTATGGGAACAAGTCGGGAAAGAAAAAGAACAATTGAAAGTAAGATCAGTAGGAAAACGAAATCGGAAGGAAAGAAAGTGAGCACAAAAGACACGTGCCGAAGGCTTAACTAATCGCTTAGGTAACCTACTGGGTTCCTCCGGGGGCGCTGCTCCCCATAAGATAGGATGGCCGAACCTAAACTAACCTAATCATATGAGCAGCACCCAGTGGCCTTGATACATACCATAGTTCAAAGTCGGCATTGAAAACATGCGTAATATCACTGGTTTTAAAATGGCTGCTTAATAAAAAAAGGATGATTGATTCCCTTCTTCACCCTATACCGCGGGCCAACTTACATGGCCGTGCAAATGCCTCCGACAGTTTCTTCCTCTTTCTTGAAGGCCTGAGCGGTAGCAAAAGGATCGACAATCTTGTTGCGCTGCAGGTCCCGGGAGGACTGGGCCGGCCCGCTCAACATGTACGGGACACGCAGCAGGGAGACGACGGCCTTGCGGATGTTGCTGATCCACAGCATCTCGTCCTTGGGCACCTCCAGTTTCTCCTGGTGGGGAGGGGGGGGGGGGGGTTAAGGTGAACGTATCACAGCTTTGGATTATTGACGTTTTAACGGGCAAGTGACAATATATGGTTACTTCCTCAGCGCTGTTGCTACTAAAGCGCTTTTCTGTCGCTCCGAACAGGGTTAATCGAATCCGCTATTTAATCTATTTCTGTTTCTTGTAGCAACTTCACTATAGTCAAACCAGCGTAAGCAGTCCTTTAGGGGTGGGGTTAAATTGAACGCAGCAGTGCCAAATCTAATCTATTAACTAATGCACTTTGAGTATTCCAATATAAATATACCTCTATCGATTGAGACAAGTTATTCCACGCGCTTAAGTGAGATTTGGCAATGTGGCTTTGCGTTCTTAGCCACGCCCATCGGACTCCTTACGCTGGTTTGACTGCAGTCGGAGCGTTGCATTCAGGGCATAAGATGAGACAAACTTCACGCAGAATGACCAAAAGCCTTTACGAGAAGAATAGATGCAAGACAAAGACTACGTATCTCATTTCGGATTACTAACTCTTAGTTAGTATTATGACAGGATTGTGTGGATGGCAAGTGGAGCAGTGTATATATATCTCATGTTGAGCTTCTGTTTCCATCCATACGTTCGTACATCCGTTCATTCTTCTATCTTCACGCCACGTCTTCAGTATTAGATAGAGGGAAAATAGGGCATCAGTGTTGCGGTCGAAGAAGGGGCACTTGGTGGTTCTTTGCTACTACTGATCTCGCATCGAAGAAGTGTTGCCTTTAATTGGAAATAACATGGACACTTTTTGCCCATATTTCGGTCTCTGTATCAGTTAAAAATTAAACTTTATAGGACATTAGCTGTAGAAGAGTTAGCAGCGTAATAGCTACTAGAACTAGAACTTTCATAAAAGAAATAATGCATGCGTTTTGATATTCAATAATTGTAAAAGGGATGTAACTGTACTTGCTATAATGGAAACGGTAATTGGGAATCGAATAATTGTATTAGGAAATAGCAGCACAAATGGTAAACTGCTGATGTTAAAATTTATTTGCAATAATCAGCAGTGAATGGCAAAACATGAAAACTTCATTTAAAGATATCATCAGTAGCCAAATGAGTAAACGGATAATATTATATAAAAACGCTTTGTGTATTTATTTCGTGTCCGCTTAACGAAATAGATAGGCCAAAAATAGGCCAGGTGGCAAATTTCGTAAACAAGCTGGGTTTTCATGGAAAGTTGCAGATGATGGCAATATCGAGATCCTTAACCCTTGATCTGAATGCATTTCTTGCTTGATGCAGTTCCTTACATCGAGATACAAAGAAGATATCTGCAGCTTCTCTGAGTTTTATAACTTGCTCCATGTGCCCGAAAGATATGTTTGCTCTCAGTTCACGCCGTATAAATTCAGTATCTGATCAACAAAGCACAGACGATGCGATATTTTTTCACGGGGCAGCCGACACAATTAATTCTTGGAGCTTGCTGTCTTCCTTTGGCGGAGAATTCTTACTTCAAGAGAAACAGGAACTTAGACGTATTAAGCCCTATCGTTTGGTAGCTATGATACTCACCGGGAATTGCGGTAATTAAATTCAGCAAGGCTAATGTAACAGTTTTCTTGCTCTTCTTCTAAAGTGGGGGACGATTGTGCTGCTATAGACCAATTGACATAGAGAGCCCTCATCTCTCGGCAATTATAATTGACCTTTGTAGCGTATTCTCTAGATGCATTAGCAACGGAAGGATGTTAAATGAAAACGGGTCAGCAAAAATTCCTCGCTGTCATTTTTGACAGCGCGGGTACTCTAGTTTATTAATATTAATTGTGAGCCGCCGAAGGCTGAGCTCTCATTATCTGATGACGGCTACTGGGGATATTATAGCAAGCCATATACATACATGGTTTTTGTATGACACCTGTCTAAACTACAGCAGCGAAATAAACTAAACACATGACTCACCTGTCGGCTGGACAGGTGCACAATGAAGGACCGCTGCAGGGCCTCTGCGTCAGGTAGAGGCTGCAGGTCGCTCACAGGCAGGGGGGCTCGACCATCGAACCCCACGTCTCCGTTGTAGGTCCCCATTTTCGGGTTCAGGAT
>LQNS02278089.1:8994202-9019120 GCA_001587735.2 Parhyale hawaiensis | reverse complement strand
CAGGCGACAGTGTGCTAACATATGAGACAGTGTTGCCACAGGCGACAGTGTGCTAACATACGAGACAGTGTTGCCACAGGCGACAGTGTGCTAACATACGAGACAGTGTTGCCACAGGCGACAGTGTGCTTACATATGAGACTGTTGCCACAGGCGACAGTGTGCTAACATACGAGACAGTGTTGCCACAGGCGACAGTGTGCTTACATATGAGACTGTTGCCACAGGCGACAGTGTGCTTACACATGAGACAGTGTTGCCACAGGCGACAGTGTGCTAACGTATGAGACAGTGTTGCCACAGGCGACAGTGTGCTAACGTATGAGACAGTGTTGCCACAGGCAACAGCGTGCTAACATATGAGACTGTTGCCACAGGCGACAGTGTGCTAACATACGAGACAGTGTTGCCATACGGAGCAGAGTCGCTGTGCACGACGAAGTCGTCACGGGTATGCAAATAATACACAGAAAACAGTATAATATTTGTATGAAAATGTAAAGGCATAATTTTCGTTGCATACGGTAGGATACATTTACACCTTACATTATTAACATGGCGCTTCGAAAACGGTATCAAAATTTTGGCCGCAGTACTAATGCAACTTCCGGTGGCACTTGCCGAACTGCCGCCTAACGAATAACTAAAGCGGCAGCGCAGGCCTGCGCCGAGCGGGTAACAGGCGAACAGAGCTCACACAATCGGCACAGCAGCAGGCGAGTTCTGCTAAGATTTAGGCAGGGGAATTACCTGAGAAGAAAACGCACGAATGCAGTAACCCTCGACACACAAAATTCTTCTGGTAAACCGACCCATTCGTACCAAACGAGCAAAGCAACCTGGAATTTAGCTAACAAAGTTGAAATGAAATTTCTGAGCAAAGCAACCAGAAATTTAGCTAACAAAGTTGAAATGCGATCAAACATTGCGATATGTATAGTCCTCCAGTAAGCGAACCACAAATGCACAGTACGTGGGTAAGTTTCATCGCATAAACAGACACTCCGTAGACGAAGTCTGATGACTTCATCTGTAGGAATTTTTATAAAATTTATAAAACGTCAGGCTATCTCAGAAATTAATTCGGTTTATCGAGAGCGCACTGTACGGACAATACGAAAATATAGGATAATCAGCAAAAAAACTTGCGCGTTAAAGAGGTATTACAGCAAAAATACAAGTGAACTGCACGATATACAAAAAAGCGAGAGCGAAGTATTCGAAAAGACAAGCGCGTTTCCTCGAGTTCAGACACGACATATTGACGAGGAGAAATAAAGGGTAACCCAGCAATACCTAGGACAGTAATTACGCAGCACTTATTAGTAATAAGTGCTGGGGTAATAATTTATTGTCATTCACTGGACAGCTGTACGTTCAAACGGTACGCACTGCCAGCAACACAGCAGCCGTACAGCTGGGACAGCACGTCGGAGAAGGGGGGGGGAAATATGGACAAGAGGTAAGTTGAACAAAACTACCTTCAGTCTTAAACCGGCTGCTGTTGG
The DNA here is from genome assembly GCA_001587735.2 of Parhyale hawaiensis. Taxonomy (NCBI): domain Eukaryota; kingdom Metazoa; phylum Arthropoda; class Malacostraca; order Amphipoda; family Hyalidae; genus Parhyale; species Parhyale hawaiensis. The sequence goes on along the minus strand of LQNS02278089.1, from coordinate 9,017,612 downwards.
GTCACTTTCCATGACAAAAATATAAGTTCCATACTGCGTGGATGGATGATGTTGGTCTATCTAGTGATTGTTCAATTTCTTTAACACACAGAAAACCGACCGCACAGCAGCCATTGCAAGACCGAGCGTATTGCTGTTCAGCCTCAGCGCGGCGTTGTCTTTGTCCCAATTTTGTGGAGCGGGTCGGTCATCTGAGTAGAGCATACAGTTAGTTATAGTCAGAAAGTTTAAGCCTCCGTTTCCGAGCGGAACGTTATCACGATGGAAAAAGCAAGGGACATAGAGTATGTCAATATAAACGGGGAATCCATCCACGAAGGTGTTGCCACACAGGATCAACGCGCATGGCAACAGCAAGTCGGGAAAGACGAGGAAGAACAGAATAAAGCATGAGAGAGTAGGAGTATGAAATAATAGTAGTCGAAGTTTTACTAGCGCTTCAGTGGCACACTGCCTACATCGCGCCGAACTATGCCTGTGTTTTACCACAGGCTCGTGTGCCGCTAGGGCGCGGAATGTTCCGTTTTATATTAGAAGGTAGTTGCAAGCGGGAAATTATTATTAACTTTACAAATAGTATATGTAATTCACAAAGAAAAGGGTAGAGCCGTAGTTGACGATAGCATATATCGTGATGGATTCATCACAGTCTGTGATAGAGGTCACATCTGATAAGAAAAGTCTTAGGGGCATTTCTGATGAAATCGAGCAACAAATTGCAACCGTAGAGCGAGGATCCACCGCCTCTCGTACACGCTAGTACAAGTCAAGAGCCTCTCCCCACACCTGGACTTCACAAGACTTGAGGGTCCACTCACAGTCAGGAGCAGGGCCTGCGCCTCGTGGATGGAACGTGAATATGTTTTCTAATTAGTTAGAGGCAGCACCAAGAAGACGCAATCTGGTTATGGGGATGCAGAGAGCGCACTCGTCAGCAAGGAACATAAATTTACCAATAAGGTGTCTTTGGTGGGTGACAATCATTCAGTGTTACGACACCAAAGGAATCATAACAGGAGATGACTCCTACAGATGACTGATGAATCGTGTTACGTGCTAAATAAACGCATTACTTGCGTCATCATGAATACTTTATTTTCCCTGACGTACGGCCCACAGTTCATTGCAAATATTTTACTAAATTAGGGCTCACTTGCAAAGGAGTGAACAGACCAGTATGTAGTGCGGCCTCTACCTTGCAGAATACTGAACACTTGGCAATCATTACTGGTGAACACGTTCAGATCAGACATGTCATATCACAATTCACCATGTACGGGTAGGTGCTCATGGCATTAACATAGCTATACATCAAACAACAGTCACTTGATATTCATGTTTTAACTACAGCAATGTAACAAAGATGATAAGCTGGGCGAGAAGTCAGCTATAATAACTAAGTACAATACGGTACTTGGGTTATATTATTGTCAGACGCGATATTGACATTTAAACGATATTACTGGCTTACTCCAGTAACATCAGTTAGAACATTCACCTACTTGTGATAGTCTACCGAATCTACCCCAGCAGCTCCCTAGCTTTCGAAATGCCCGGCATCCAAGAAAACTTTCAACATGTGCTTGCCCTCCTACAGGGTGCTACAAAAAAGTTACATTTTCAATTGGCTGTAGTGTTTCGGTAAATAAGATACATTCCCAACCCATATAGGATTTGTTCCTTTGTATTATGCGTATTGAAAGCAAGGAGGTTCTAAAAAAGAGGAGCGCACCCTCTCTATTTATCCTACGGGAGCTTTGCGAGTAAACTTTTCCCTTAAAGTGGCTGAGTGGCTAATCCAATCGGAGAGCGGCATTGCCTCACGCAGCCTATATAGGAAGGAGTCCTGAGCTCAAATTTTTATAGCCATTAGCCATCGACGAAATTCCAAGCGGATGAAAGCATGTGAAGGAAACTTGTATCCTGTATACCATCTGATGATGAAAGTAACAGGGTGAGCACTGGGATATATATTTTCAGACACGATTGTCTCTGCAAAAATAGTGAAGAACTGCCTGTCTGAATCTTCCCTAATTACATGTGCTGACCACTGCCACTTCAGCCACTTTAAAGACTGGCGTTTCGATCACGTGACAAAGCCATGTGTTTACTCGCCCAGAGAGTGCTTGGGCTTGCTCCTCTCATTAGAAGCTCCTTGATTGAAACCGCAGCTAATTGAAAATGTAACATTTTTTTGAGACACCCGGTATAAAATTATCAACTTTTATGATAATACAGAATGTAAGTTACACTGAATTTGTTCAACAAATTCGAATTTCATTTTTGAAACGTATTATGTTGATTTCGCAACCCCTAACAGGGTCAACCCGCAGCCCCATCAGACACGCGGACTTGGGTGGGCGGGGCTAGACCGCAGCGTCATCAGCCGTATGGTGTGGGGTGCCACCACCCTGCAACCCCCTCACCCCCTCCGCGAGGGTTGAGGGGAGATGCCAATGTCTGAATGGGAGTGGGAGGTCATTGCATGTCAGACTGTTGTCGCGTCACGTTGTGCCATGCTGCGAGCTACAATTCTCCGATAGGACTCTTGTTTAACAGGTAACTTGCACTAGTACTGGTTCACTTAGGAGGATATTTGGCAACACTACTAAGTTTTGTAAGCACATTGCTGCTCTAATACTTTGCGTTTTTATTTGTAGTTAAGTAAACTGGGGTACAAAAAACAAACCTGTTACCAATTGAATAAAAGTGGCAGAGTAAATAGCTACTAAACAGAAGAAAAGAAATAGCGTGATAACAAAAAGGTGAATGAAAGACCATTAAATGGAATTAAAAGACGCATAGAAAACCAGTAAATGGCAATCAGAATATACAATTACTGTATTATTATACATCTGGTTTATGCCTGCTTTGCTATGGCGCAAAGACAGGCACTGCGTAAGCAAATCTAAAACTTAATGGGGAAAGATAGTGATGAGAAGAACAAGATCTTCCGTAGAAGAGCTGCAGTATTTTGGTACTATGTGCAGCTTTCTTACTGTGATCCAAAGAGATTTAGGGACACGTGGTATGTCGAGCGACCCGAGAATCCCAAACGTGAGGTGGCAAACAGGGAAAGAAGAGGAAGAGCAGCAAACCTGTCATCAGCAGAACAGCATCGAGAATGACAGGCAGAACACAGAAGGTCAAACCGAGGGTAAATCAAGGCCATAGATAACAAAGGTTCGGTGCACCGATGGACATACCAAAATTATCAGTAGCTATATCCTATACCTGCTGAGAGCATTGGAAACAAGCAGGAAGGTAAACATCCAATAACTAAGTGCTTGAAGGGATAGAGCAGACCAATAATAATAACACCACAGAGAATAAGAGGATAAGGGGAAACACGGTTCATTGGAATTAATAGGGTATTAGTAACAACTGGGAAATTGAAGACCAATAAATTGGAATAAGGGGAATATCGAGAATATTTAAGACACTAATTGGAATGACGCGCGGTGACGTGACCGCGCCGTTTCCTACTGGAATGACCACGACTGGGCAGTAACGATACCAATAGCAGTAATTTTACCAACACACTCTGGGATGCGGCCGCCTGCAGAGGACCAAATCTTTGGAGAAGCACCAAATATAAATTACACAATAATTAATACCTGGCAGCGCAAAGCAAATGGTGAAGTCAGAACAAAAAAGGAAGCTTGGCACCCATGGCAGCAAGAAATTAACTTACCGTAACATAAAAGAAGTGGAAGACGTCAGAATAAAGAAGAAAAAGATAATTTGTGCAAAAATAACACAAGGTGGCTCGAATAATATCACTACCATAAGCTTATATATATTACAGCAATGTACAAAAGCCTACGCTTAAGGATAGAAGGAAAAATCTTCAGGGTAATTGCCACTAGATACCTGCACCCTAGAGCGGATACACACGCCATGGCGCAATCGAGGTTACAAAATATGCAGGGGACGAAACAATCACAGAATTTAACTGATGTTAGAAAAACTGAAGGCTCTTCAATAGAACCAACTACTTTATTTTATAGGGTTTCGCAGCTGGGACCCGCGAGAAAGCAATCAGTGCTTCGAACACAGCTACGCCATCGATAACGTGGCTATTAACTCAGGAGTAAAAGATAACCTCAATGAAGAATGATTGGAGTAAAAGTTGACCAGAGTACTAAAATAGAATAAAAATTCACAAAATATTGGCTCCCTCCTCCCACGGAAATTTTCTCTCTCTACATCGGTGAATAGGGTAAAAATTTCCCTGCTTACTGTACAAAGAAATTCCAGTTATTCAAAACTTTAACTCAGCGTGGAAACGAAATTAGTGTCAGCCCAAAATGCACTTGCCTTCCAATCCCAAAAAATGGATAACGTTAAATCTACTAATAGACTTTGGCGGGGATTCCAAAGCATCGAACGGTACATAAAAGGTTTTTCAAAAATCAGTTATAAAAGCCTCTGGTCTTACCTTCCACTACCTCTCGATAGATAAGAGATGATATTACCCAGCACATGCAGGTAAGTAATATTAGTACTTAGTGTCGTACGGCTTAGAGCGTCGTGAGAAGACCAACACAACAGCACCAAAGTCAACATCAGTTCGGGCTGAAGACTTCAGCGCTGTACTAAACCTAAAGGATCGCAGGCAGCCTGTATGAAAACAAAAATAAATACGTAAATAAAAACTTAAATGAAGCGCTACAAGACTCATCACTTACTTGACACTCCCGCAACACAGGCGTGATCTCTAAAATAAATATTGTGCATCCACACCAACTATACTGAAGTGTTTCTTCACCATTTATATGTATTTCCTTACACTAGCTAAGTGCTACGGAGCAGGCGACCTGAATTAGCGATGGGGCGAATATCCGCCGCAACTGCACCTTTTTTGAACATCTGCATCGGCACCTGGGGATGTTGAGATGGTAATATCCGCGGATGTCAGAAATTAGAAATCCGCTAAAAGATCCTCACCGGCGAATGTCCAAAAATGACACCCAACCCATCACTAACGTGAGTCTGACATTGTACGGAGCAAATTTAAGTAACGATAACGTAGGCCTTCACTCTGATCAACAATGCAATTTAATTAAACGATAACTAACAAAGAACAATTAGCTCGTAGTGAAGCATTGTTGGGTCGCCCAGACAAAGAACAGCACGGCTCTGTCGTATATAATAATAGCACTATTGTGATACCCTTAACAGTTAGAAGACATTGACCAGTACTCAATGTTTCGAGGTCTGCCCCGTGATTGTCATCGTAGTACTTGTTAAGCTTCTTTACATGCGACGTTTTCGTCGATCCAAAGAGAGCAAAGACAAATGAAGGCAGATGTAGTATGTCAAACAAAAGTAGGGATAACAGGCAAATATTTTGTCAAGACTCAACCATTACGGAACTTAGTTCACTTGGGGGTGCGAAGCAAACGACTTGCTTGCATATGAAAATTTGCTTCGTAACAGCGCATTAACAGATACTTAAAAGAACAAATTTCTTGGTTATAATACAAAGTTAACTTCCAGCTTCAGAAGCTAACGAAACCTTTAAACAGGCTACCGACAGAAAATATTTACGAGAAAGATGCCAAGCGCTGGCTATGAGGACACTAATATTGTTGTTGGAATCCACAGATACTGCCAGTAGCAAGAGAGAGGATGAGGTCATGTGAGGGTATTAACAGTGGTAATACATTGGGAGGGGAAGAGTGACATTACAACAACAACATGAGCAATAATGGCAGGCATCGTTGCAAGAATTACACGCGGGGAATAGGTCGTCCTAACAGTAGGGACAGACGTACGAGAGCTTCAGGACGGATATAGAACCAAGGCACAATCCCTAACAGACGTGTGGGCCGCCGCAGCTGCTCATTTACGGTTTTAGCTGCTGGGACGGCCCCTAACTTTGCTAGGGTTTTGTGGCTCTAAATAGGAATATTTTTCTTTAAAATAACTCTTGGAACAGAACTGCGGCGTCCGATGGCCAAGTCCGACTCTTTTTTTTTTCAAAAAAAATAGGTCCATTTTCACCGATTCCGGTGCCCAGTCAGTTTCCGACTCTGACCCTAGTAGCAAACAGACGACTTTATTTTCACTGCAAGGCAGTGCTGCAGTGTTGAGGGGGGGGGGCACACGCCGTCAAGTCAGTCAGTCCTGCTGCCGAGCTCGGTGTGGCAGCCACCATCTCAACATAAATAAATTTGCTTTCTTACTATCAAGAAGTAAAGAAATATTTTGAGGAGCACCATTCTGCGTTGCGATCACGCAGTAACAAAAAATATTGCTTCATTAGCAGTCAGAATGCCAGAAAATTATACATTGTAGTGTTTACATTGCATAGCTTTAAAAATTACACAACCATTAGCTAACTGCTTCATTAGGAAATTAAATTGAGACATCACATAATTACTTTAAACAACTACCCATTACCGATCACATATCTATAGTAGATATATCTCCAATGTACGGAATTAACTACTTAGCCACACCATAGAACTAATGGAAATTTTTGTTGGAAGGTAAAACCTTCTCACATATTATTCAACGTCTCACTAGCATTGCCAAAATGAGCAACCGTATATAGAAAATATATTATTGAATTCACGCTTGACCTGCACTGTTTACTGAGAGTACGTACGTTACTCCAGCAGTCATCACCGCACTGTTACAGTAATTACTACTTATTCATTTCGCTTTGTATAGCCGACATGGAAACTGTGTACGGAATAACAGTGGACGACAGCTCAAGTTACAGGTACTGTACAGTTAAATAAAGCTAAGAGACCCTCTAGAGCTCTGAGGCCAGGCCTGCTCACTCGGGGGAGGGGGGCGGGAGGTGTTGCCGTCACGAAATCGCAAACTTACGACTACATGCAGTCGTGAACCCCCCAGACTGAGGGGCACACTTGGGGGTGGTGAAGGTCAGCTGAGCCCTATTCTTATTTCTCAAGCCAACTCGACCCATCTCAGGGACCTAGGGCAACGCATAGTAGGCCTAAATGTAGCCCCTTTCATCCTGCCGTCTTTTCTTTTCCTCCCTCCATTGGTGAGGCCTATACCTAGCGTCTCTGCGGTAGGCTCTTTAAGGCACGCCAGACGCCACAACACAGCAGCAGACTTGAAGGTCTTCGAAGCACAGGGTGAGGCACCTGCTGGCGCAAGCGTAGACTTCGGATCTCAAGCTTCCAGCCCGCCACACTGCTGTGAACCAACGTTTCGTCGTTCAAGGCAGGTCTTCGTTCTAACACTCGACTCAAAGCTCCAAGGTCGCCATAGCACAATATTCGGCGCTGGCAGTGACAGGCTCTGGTGACTGACTATTGGTTTTAGCTATTTCCACCGTCTCAGGTGGCTAATGACCCATCGACTTCAAAACCATTTCACTGACTTCTTACCGCCTGGCCGCTCGATCACCTACTGACTTAGCAGCCAAAGAACAAACGACACGGGGGCGAGCGCAAGGTATCCAGCACCACCTACAGCAGCTCGGGGCAGCGGGCGGTCCCACACAGCTGAGGCTACAGCAGCGGACTGAGGGGCCCCGCACACTTACTCTGGCTCTCATTAGCTCCTGCACAGGGTACCAATGCTACATTTCCAAAGGCCGACCTACAGCTTAAGTACATCAATCAACGGCCAGTATTTTGTAAGCAGCCGTGATCGCGAGTCGTAGACCAGTTGCAGCGAAGCTCCCCGCCTAATGAGCAGGCCTGGTGTCTCAGTCTTTCACCGCTTCCAATACTCTTAAGGCACAAGCTTTGAAAATAATTTCCCTTACCCAAGGTAGGTATATTGGCGTATAAACTAGCTATCTCTTCCATAAGCGCAGTATGTACAGACGGGCGACAGTCAATTGCAAGAGTAGCTTTCCAGTTTTTGTGAGCGACCGTACAGAAATAGCGGTACACCGGAGCTCCATCACTAAGTACGGTGCCACTCAACTAACTGCAATAGCATTTTTGCAACACGCACCAAAGAGATAAGGATAGAGGCAGCAAGAGGCGTTTAGTCTACTATATATCTCCAGAGCTTCAGTACTTTAATTTCACCACACGTTTCAAATGTGTAGAGTCGTGAGGGACCAATATTATGCGTCACTACCAGGCACCCAAATGACACGACTGTTAAGGCAGCCAAAGGCGTCCACACGGCACGGCTGCAGGTACTGGCGACAACCGCCTCACATCACAACTCCCGCAGTCGCTGGAGGAGGGCGTCCTGCGCATCGGCGGCCGAGCCTCCACCCCCAGCAGCGACGCCGTTAGGAGCAGACTGAGGAGGCGCGTCGAAGAGGCGCTCACGAGACTCCAGCCCTGTGGGGAGTCCAGGGGCGCGTCGCTCCCGAGGGCGAGACTTGCGGGGGAGGAGGTTCTCGTCGGCACCGGCAAGAATCCCGTCCAGAGTGTCTGGCGCGGGAGCCCTGCACAACAAATAGCTGAAGTTAGTAAAACTAAACATGAGGTTAATAAACTAAAAACCGTGTCGGGTGCTGAGATGTCATAAAACTATGACAGCATAGAGGCGTGTTCGATTCCCAACCGGACCGAGATAGTGTCATCTAATTAGCTTGAGCTTGTCCAGAACTGTAAACCTAAGCACTCATTTACCCACTCGCGGATTGAGTTTCAGGAACTAATCAGTTGCCGAAACAGCAGGGATGCAATCAGCATCAACACTAGAACCTCCATACAGAGCAAGAAAACCAAAGCTCAGGATTAAAGTGCCTACTAGTTGCAGGTAGTTGGATTAGATTATAATATAAAGGAATTGGAACCATCAAAGGAGCAAATAAGTAACAGTAAGGTCACAAAAAGTGAGAAGCAAACGGTGCAAGCAAACACAGCGGAATATCCGCAGGTACGTGCAACACTCCTGCTCCACTGCTACAAGTTATGTAGCTAAGCTTACTCTATCACTGACCTTAACCCAAATTTTAAAATAGCTCTAAAAATACCTACCGGGACCCCAATATGTAACTATTATCGACGATTTAAACAATACTATTGCGACGAGAAACGAAATTCTGGCTCTGTGTCAGAGCCAAATGATTACTGACCAGAAAGATTGTCCAGCCCTGTTTAAAATAGCAATGCTATTGCTAAGGAAGTTTATATATATTCATCATAGTTGGTCCATGAAAACTTTACACTTGCGCATATTGCCGTACGTAGCTAATTGGTATGACGGACAAACAATAATTATTCTTCACTTGGTTTTATTCTATTTCACTAGTTGATGAAAAACTGTTTCAAAGTGTATTTCATTAAGTGCTATTTAATACTTACAAAAAAAAAAAGGCGTCACATACACTACGGGGAGGTTGGTCCCTACAATTAGATAGTGCTAACAAACTCCAGTTCAAGCACAAATCAACAACAATACAGGCGTGTAAACGCGCGTAGAGGAAAAGCCAAACCCTGCTGTGCTCGGTAGCTGATTGGATTATGGATACGTTCAATTCTTTATTTAGGAGGCATTACATACACCGCAGGTAGGTACCAAGGAGCTTCTATAGAGAAAGAGGGAGCCAGTAGCCTAGCCCGTTGAAGCTCAAGAGTCTCTTATGGCTGTCAGCCAGTTGTCCCATGCACCAATCGTAAGTCAGTAAAGAGTCTCTCATGGCTGCAGCCAGTCACTTATGAACCAATCACATATCAGCAACTCGGTTCGCCTGCTGCTCCCCCGTCTTTTCCACCAATGAGCGTCTCAGCCATTAGAGATCTGGTTGACTCGCTGGCAAGTCTGTAACTGGCCACAAAGCTCCCTCCTTCTCTATTGAAGCTCCTTGGTAGGTATGTAACTCGTAAGTAAAATAACTGGAGTGAGCGTCAGACCAGTTTTAGCGAGGGCCCAGCTTTGGTATTCGGCCGTTGGACTCGGCGGCAGAGTTGCCCCATCTTTTTCTTGGACAGAAGCGTAATGTGTTCAGCTATTAGCAGAGCCAATCCAAGGAGCTTCTAATGGGAGGAGCAAGCCTAAACTCTCTCTGGGCGAGTACACACATGGCTTGTCACGTGACCGGAGTTGGCGTTTGGAGTCCTTGAAGTGGCTGAACTGCTCTCATGCAGTAAGACGAAGGCAGTGGTCAGCACATATAATTAAGGAAGATACAGACGGGCAGCTTTTCAATATTTTTGCAAGAAAATAAGAGTCTGAAGATTTATATCCCAGTGCTCACCCTGTTACTTTCATCATCAGATGGTATACATGATACAAGTATCCTTTACATACCTACTTCCATCCGCTAGGAATTTCGTCGATGGTTAATGGCTATAAAAATTTGAGCTCAGGACTTCTTCCTATACAGGCTGCGTGAGACAATGCCGCTCTCCGATTGGATATGCCACTTAGCAAGTTCAAGGGAAAAATTTACTCAAAACGTTCCGGTAGGGTAAACAGAGAGGGTACACTCCTCTATTAGAACCTCCTTGAGCCCATCCAAGGAGCTTCTATAGAGAGGAGGGAGCCAGGAGCATCATCCGTGAAGCTCAAGAGTCTCTTATGGCTGTCAACCAGTCGAAGGATGCACCAATTGCATATCTGTAAAGAATCTCTTATGGCTGCAGCCAGTTGCGTATGCACCAATCGCATATCAGTAACTCGGTTTGTCTGCTGCTCCGCCGTCACTTCCACCAATGAGATACAAGAGCGAGTCTCACAGCCATAAGAGATTTGGTTGACTCGCTGGCGAATCTGTGCATGGGCCGCAGGGCTCCCTCCTTCTCTATAGAAGTTCCTTGAGCCCATCCGGCACCCCGGTTTGTGGGCCCGACCTGTACAAGGAGCTTGTATAGAGAAGGAGGGAGCCAGTAGCCTAGCCCGTTGAAGCTCAAGAGTCTCTTATTGCTGTCAGCCAGTTGTCGTGTGCACCAATCGCATATCAGTAACTCGGTTCGTCTGCTGATCCCCCGTGAAACTCAGTGCTCCCCCGTCTTTTGCACCAATGAGCATCTCACAGCTATAAGAGATCTGGTTGACTCGCTGGCAAGTCTGTAACTGGGCCACAAGGCTCCCTCCTTCTTTATTGAAGCTCCTTGGACCTGTAGCACAGGCAGTGCACTGCGAGAAGTCATATATCGAGGGTATATCGCGCTAGTACGTTTTTCTGTGACGCGCACTCCAGTTACGTTACCTCCGAGGGTAGTACAGAGGGACTGGTGTACGGCCACTTATATTGGATAGTCGAGAGTAAAGAGACGTAAGAGAAGCGCACACATACATGACTTACACTTTGGCAGCGGTAGGGGACGAAGAAGTGAGGCCAGAGCGTGAGCGGGATCGGTTGAGCTGCTCCGCACGACGCTCCGCTACAACAGAATAAAGTATTTAGTGACCAACTCCAGACGCGCTCAACTGCAGAAGCTCTACAGGCGCTTGCCAAGATCTTCAACTAAATTACATTCTTTTCAACATAAACTTCCTGAGCTAAAATTACTTAGCTATATACGTAGGCACTCTATAGTTTACAACTAAAACATACGATGAGTTGTGGGAATGTCCAAGTTAAGACCTACTGCGGCAGACAACAAGAGGCTACACTTGACTAAGTCCTGAATTAGCTGGCAGACACCAGTGGCCCTCACCAGCACTCTTGGGCTGCCGCCGCCTCCTGCCCATAACATCGAAGACCTGCCCGGTGTTGATGAGCTGCACCAGCTGGTCCATGACCTCCGTGTTGGTCTGGTCGTTGGTGACGTCCTGCAGGGCGCGCTGCCTCGTGTCCCTGTCGGCTCGCTCGGCCCGCTCCTGCTCCGCTCGAACCTGTGCCTCCTCGTCTCGCCGCCGCTTCTCTTCCCTCCGCACCAGGTCCTCCTTGCAGCGCTGCAACAAACAACGGCCATCGATAATAATTACCATAGACTCAAACTAGCTACACTTAATGATTGGTCGTAAACCTTGCACTTTCCAGTTCAAATCGATATGCCTTTGGGGAAGCGGAGTTTTATGATGAAAAATGAGACGAGTGCTGCAAAATCAATCTGGATGCTTCTAAACATCCTGAGGATGATTCATGCCTGAATCGAAAGCTTGAATATATTTATTGTTGAAAAATGAGTTTTATTACAGCACTTGTCTTATTTCTCAGTTGCATATCTATGATCCACGTTAAGTATAGGTAGCTAACTTATGCAATATCTCACTGTGCCAGACAGTCCATAGCCTAACCGAGTGTAAGGTACAACAATTATAAGCTCACTCCTGAAGGGAAGCAGTGACTACACACCGTAGACAAGATATTGCATATTTGCATTGAGGATGTATCACCGAGCAGCGTAGCCACGAGCTGGCGAACTATGCCCGACAGCACAATGTGCTCAACGCATCGCAAACACCTGCCAGAACAGCCCCATTTCCTTAGATACGTTGTCAGAGAGAGGTTAACCATGCAACGGCTTGCGTCGACATATGTCGATCTACCGTTTTCTTCCTTGATGGCTTTGGATCACACTGGTGTGGGTAGGGACATCTATTAAACCCCAAAGTAACTAGCTAACTAGTATTAAAATTATAGAAAAACAAGACAAAAACAAGTTGAAAAATGAATTTTTGATTTTGAGAAAGCTTTTAGGAAAAACTCGTCCGCCAGGCACAATTAGGCTTAGTCATAACTGTCCGCTAACAGGCTAAACCGCTAGTTTTTTTAACAGAAAGTCTCAACGAATATCAATGATAAATAGAGGAAAATACGAATGTGGCCCCAAGATCTCAAATAGGACAGAGTTCGACTCTATTTTCTTAACAAAATAGGCTCATTTTCACCGACTACTGATTACAGCCAATCTCCGACTCCTGGTCCCAAAAATGCCCGACTGCGACCCAGCAGACGAGCCTGTGGCGCACAATCACAACCTGAGTCAGATGGAATAAAATTATCTATGCTTTGCTCTTGGGCCTCCAGCACTGGTACCGTATGGTACGTAGCTACCTCGTCCGCAGCTACAGAGGGCAAGTCCAATAGGTTTAGACCTGATCCACTACAATGATTTACCAATTTGTATTGACTCACACACACTGGATTGGAACCCCGGCGTGGGTAGTCTTGTACAATAATCCACTTACACACACATTCCAAACAGCTAGGCCAACTTACGTAATTTCCTATTGTTTATTCAAACAATAAAATACTCGTTACACTAGAAGTACTTACGGAATAGAGAGCTATGAACTCATTAAAGTCCTTAAAGAAGTCCTCGAGAGCATATTTGGCAACTTCGAATGTGAAGAGTTCCGCCACCGTCTGGTAACACTTGAGCATCATGTCAAGTGAGGTCTCCTGCAGGGACACCTCCCCCACAGCCTTGTCATAGAACTCTTCGAACGTCTCGCGGAACCTGCAAGTGCAACGAAATTTCTACTATACAAATGTATAATGTGAACTTAAATCTATATGTGCCGCTGGTCGATTAAGTCGGCTTAGCTGCGCCGTTCTAGTCGGTCTGCGGCACAGCTAGGGTAAAATAATAGTAACAATATTTACAGCTTAATTGTTCGTATCCGCAGCATTCACTGTGATCCCATGAGAGGAAGCTGAAACGACAAGTAATAGATATGTTGCGCAAAACAAGGATCCCACTCATGTGAAAGCTCAGAAAGCGTAGCAAATCCAGGTACCAAACAGGATAAGAGTCAGAAGAACAAAAAAAGGAATATTGGCACGATCGGAGAGGCGAGGCTAATAAACATATGGGAATCTCCTGGGGGACGCATCTCGGAGAAGAGTAGGAATATCAATACTAATAACAAGGAAAATGACTGTAACAATAACTGAGAACTGGTTTTTCAGAGCGTCAAATTTAAGACAGCAAACAAAATTGTGCGCAGCTTCTGATGATATTAAATATATAGGTAAATACATTAAATAGCGATGAAAAGTTCCACAGACAATTTATTTATGGCTACCGGTATCTGCTTTTGCGCTACCTATACATTCTAAACAAAGCTGTAGCTGGCAAATGAAATGATCCTCATCATAGCTATTGGGTAGTCTCAGCCTCCATCTCCACAACCAGGGTTGCAGAGTCGGATGATTCAAGGTCCGACTCCGACTCCTCAAGAATTTCTGACTCCGACTCCTGGTCCTCAAAATTTTCCGACTCAGACTCCTTGGTCCAACAAGTAAACATTTGATGTAAACATTAAAATGTCCAAATAATTTTTGCTGCTAGTATACACACTTATCAAGTTCAAGATGCTTGGTGTATTGTACATATACAATGATATTTTGTATCATTTTTCACATTAAATTGAGGACATGACATTAAAAAAATTTGGGTAAAACTTTTGCACCAGGTACATTATGTGAGGGGGCAAAATACAGGGTTGCGGAGTCGGAGTCGCAGCCGGAGTCGGATTCTCACTTGCTCTAGGCTGTGTGATAAAGCCTGAGTCGGCTCAACCAGGGAAGGCACAGGCTACTGCCCCCCCCCCTTTTATTTCTGGAATTACCTTCTCTCTTGACCTAGTGCATCCTACCCTGGGAGAGAGGGAGCTTTGTGAAACACTGCAAAGNTTTCAGACTATAAAAGAATAGAACTGCCTCAGTTTTTATGCTAGAATAAAAACAAAGACAGTTTTGGAATCCTTGAAAAATTCCCTACAACAATTACGTTTCCTTTAAATTTTTTCTTTTTTGATTTCTATTGACGTGAGATTTTAGATGGGTGACTGAACTCTTTCATATAAAGTTAAAGATGCTAAGTGTATTGTACATATACAATGATATTTTGTATCATTTGGGACATTAAATTGAAGACATGAGGACATAAAAAAAATTTGGGTAAAACTTTTGCACCTGGCACATTATGTGAGGGGAGCATGGGGGGCAAAATACTCAATTTTCTACCGATTGTTCTGAAATTTGCGAAGTATATGTATTTTAGAAAAAGAAATACATTTTGCTACTACAATTTTTTTATTTGTACTCGCAATGCCTTCAGCCGGCGAGTACTAATCATAAAGTAACAATAATTGAATCACCAGAAAACCAAGGACCACCACATCGAATGTATGTTTTATTTATTTCGTTTCCATGCAAAACAATATCACTATACCTGTGTCTTTGAACTTGGCTATCTCTGTGTATTTACGTATTTCACCACTGCTATCATGCTTTCTCTCTAACTAAACTCCTTCTATTAATTGCTTATTCGATTGCCAAAACTGTTTTATATGATATGGTATTTTGCTTAGAGAGTGTGTGTTAATTTTCCCATAGAAGGCAGCATTTCAATAGTGCCTGAAGCCCATTAAATATTCAATGGTATAATTTACTAGTAGCGTTAGATGCAGACCAACGGGACAACTTAAAAGTCCCATATACTTACACCATCCAACAACATGGGCATTCCCGCTGCGAAGTAAGCAGCAAAGGTATATCTCAAGTAAATTCCCATCGCGTGACCTCTGTGTCACGTGTCTTCCAACCATAGTTCAATATACGAACGAGTCAGGCTGTCACGTGCACATCATGTGTTAGAAACATGAACCGGGGAGTGCCAGTGATGTAAATGGTTGTACCCACACGCCCAAGGGGCACAGCGCTAGTCGAACTCGACCTATGTAAGCCAATAGCAGGGTAAATTCGTTGGACTCTTTAGCTCTTCTCTCCGGTGCACTCACCCGTGCCAACCTCAGTCTACGCCCGAAAACAAAGCCAAGTGCAATATGCCTGTAGGGCATTAGTTAAGTGCGCCTCCTGTCACAGGTTCAGGGAGTAGGTAGTTTTCCTATGTCCTGTCACAGGTTCAGGGAGTAGGTAGTTTTCCTATGTCCTGTCACAGGTTCAGGGAGTAGGTAGTTTTCCTATGTCCTGTCACAGGTTCAGGGAGTATGTAGTATGTTTTCCTCTATCTACTAGTATTCCTGTGCATGGGGTCCAGACTTAGGATTTAGAAAGACAGCATGTACTGCTGACGCCTAGGGTGCTGTCGTATGGAGTTTACAAAGTTGTATCGTAGCTGAGATTCAAAGTAGTTGGCTTAGCCACAGTCCCATCTGAGAATTGTTGCCTCCATGTTCCTTCGTCGCTTTTGCTTAGATTTGTGTTCTTCATATGCAGTGTGACTATATTTGTCAGCAAGTGTTGTTCATGCCTTCAGCAAGATCAGTCTACCGTTATGATTTCATATCAATTTGTGCGCATTGTTGGATGCCTTCACCATAATCCGTTCACTGTTATAGTCGCGTATTCCTGTTACTGAGTAATCACATCAGTTAGGGAGCTCACATGTGCCGAATTGTTAGTTGTCATCAGAACTCAGTGTTGGATGACTTATGCTTAGTGTTGGCGTAATTGGTCAATGAGTGCTGAGAAGAATTGCTATAGCTAGGAGAGTCTCTGACACTCTGTTAGTGATTTTATCTGATTGCAGTGGTGCCCTAAGCACTACTGACTCGCTCTTGGGTGGTGTCTTCAATACCACCATTTGGAAACTGTAAATATTCCACTGCTTGAGAATTAAACAAAAAAGACGAAGTTACATAAGTCGTGAGACTAAAATGTAAATTAACGTATTATTCCCCTTTGTAACTTTAAGTCACCAAGATCAAAGATCAGTATAAGCTCCCAGAAACTCAGGACCCAGTAAAACCCTGGATGATAGATTGAGCTCGAGAGGAAAAGAGCAAGAGATATACACAGAACGTATAGACGTTGAGAAGGACTGGCACTCATGTTGTTGCTAGAACTTAGTGCAATGGGCGTTGCACTTGGTCTTAAATAGCTACATGCCTGCAGGCTAAGTCGATCCAAGTTCCAGAAACTGAAGCTAATCGGATTGGATTGACATGGATATGTCATGAAGCAAAGGTCAGTCACAATCATAATCAGAACAAAAGTAACCCCTCAGGTGATGTCATGACATATTTAGGCTTTAGTTTTTGAGATAATGGAAATATATGTAAATAAATACCTATGCATCTTTTTCTAAATTTCAAAGGAATAGAACTGAATGAGTTTTCAAGCTATAATAAAAACAATGACAGTCTTGGAATCCTTGAAACATTCTTAACAAAACTACCGAGCTGGCCTCCCCTTTTGGTATTCTGTCCGATCACTACCTAACTAAAATATAGGGAAAAAATCGGCTATGAACTGCGTTGAAAAAAAATAGGGCAAGAATGGAAAATCTTCCTCTATAGTTTTGTTAGGAATGTTTCAAGGATTGGAAAACTGTCATTGCTTTTATTCCAGCATGAAAACTCATTGAGTTCTATTAATTCAAACTTAGAAAAAATGCATATAGTCTACTGTAGCTATATTTATAGTTAGATATTTCCCATTATCAAAAAAAAACAAAGGCCTAAATCAAAAAATTTGTAGGAGCAAAACGTGTTTCTTTTAAATACATATCCTATGCAAATTTCAGAACAATTGGTTCAAAATTGATCATTTTGCTCCCCCCCCCTCACATAATGTACCAGGTGCGAAAATTCTAACATTTTCTCAATGGCCTCATCATATGGAATAGGAAAATACATGGTAGCTATAGCTGTAAAAGAGAAACGTACAAAAAATACCCACAGTTGTAAAAAAGTGTTTTTTTTTAAACTTGTGACTGAAAATTCAGAATTGAATATTTGTTTATAAATGGGATTCCGGAGTCGGGCTAAAAATTCCGACTCAGACTCCTAGAGCAAGTGAGATTCCGACTCCGACTTCCCTCAAATCTTCCGACTCTGCAACCCTGTCCACAACAACGGCGATCTAACAGAGGAAGTAGCAAGAGGCATATAGTATGACGATAAAAATATGGGGAACCCATGCACGAAGGTGTTCCCGCACAGGATCAACGCGCATGGGAACAGCAAGTCAGGAAAGAAAAGGAAGATCAGAATAAAGCATGAAGATGTAGGAGTATGAAATCGGGAGGGAAGCAAAGTGGGCACGAAAAACAGACGTCCCGAACGCCAAGCAAATGGCTGCTAAGGTAACCTACACGAGCCCCATAACATAGGATGGGCGAACCTAAACTAACCTAACCTTATGGCCCATCCTATGTCCCCTGAGGGGGCAAATGAAATGAAAAACATAAGAAAACTTACCACAACTAACATTTAACGGTATAGTGCATGTCTACAGGTCAACGCAGTACAAACCTGTCGTCAGGGTCCTGCTTGTGATGCCGCTGCAGGTCATTGCCAATGTTATTAATTTCTTTCTTCATTTTGGCGAGATTCGCTTTCACCTGATCAACATTTACCCGCTCCGCGGCAGCAAAGTGCAAGAGCCCATCCTCGAAGTCAGCGGACTCTGATTCTTCCTTCAACATCGTCTCAGCAAGATAGTGCATCAGCGTAAGGCCGTCGGCGTCCTTAGTATTGGCGAGCTTCGGTAAGAAGCTGATGTCGAAGCCGAGAGTGTCAGCGTTGCGGGACCCAGTATTGAGGACATTACCGAACTCGAGAATGTAAGATAGGACTCGTTCGAACTTCTTCGAGTTCATTAGCTCCTCCAGCGCGGCCCTCGTGTTGACAATATCTCGCCTCACGTCCTCCAGCATCTGCGGGTACTCCACTTTGAAGGCCATGTTGCGCAGGATTGGCACAAACTTCTTAATTTTGCCAATGGTATGGAGGAACATCTCGCCCTCAGGCAGATCTTCAGGATCGTCTTCCAAAGCTACCACTTTATTGATGACGTCATGGTCGGGCAGGGCGGATATGAGGGTCTGGAGGGCTGCAGAGTCTAAGTTGCCCGAAGAGTCCAGGCATAGCACATGTTCATCGCACCTCAGAATAGCCAAACGGATGGCATCCAACGAGAGATGCTTGTACTGACCTCGTAAAGCAATGGACAAGTTCTGATTAGTTTTTTGATCCAGAACTCGGAGTTCTTTTTCCTTCTTGACAGACTTTTCGGGAGCTTCCACTGACTTCTTCTTTATTTGTTTGACAGCAAAGTTCTGGCCCAGAGCTTGCAAGACTTGCTTCTTAATGTTGGGCTCGTTTTTGTTGAGTTTAACCCACACACTCTTCTCGCTCATCTTCTGTGGTGTGAGTTTGTTCCACTGCAGCCGCTTGGTTTGGGACTCTGGCTTGATGCTCGCCTTCCGGAGCGTCATACCGTGAGGCAGGGCTGCTATTGGCATCCTGGGGCCCATGCCTGGAGGTGGAGGGGGACCAGCACCAGGTGGTGGTGGAGGACCTCTGGGACCACCAGGCATTGGGGGAGGTGGGGGCGCTGGCCCACCACCAGGCATGGGTGGAGGGGGTGGTGGGCGGAAGCCTCCAGGAGGAGGTGGTGGTGGAGGAGGACCACCCATACCTGGAGGTGGTGGAGGTGGAGGAGGACCGCCTGCACCAGGTGGTGGAGGAGCAGCCGGTGGTTGGCCTCGGCCAATGGCTTCATTTAGCCCTGGCACCACAATCAGGCCGCCCTTTTTACTTGGGTCGCCCTGGACGCCATACTTCTGCAGTTCCTCCAGCTTAACCTTAGCCTGTGCAAGTTCAGCTTCAATTTGGTGCTTCTCTGTGAGGGCTTCCTGGAGTTGCTTCTGGTACTCCTGAGCGATGGATTGACCTTTGGCTTGGGACTCCATTTTGAGCTGCTCCACTAAATGCTCGACTTTTATTTCAAATCGCTTAGTGGAACGGAAATCTGGATCACAACCGTCGCGGTGTAGCACAATCTGTGATACACATTCCTCTATAAGGCGATAATAAGCATTCCTTATGCCATCCTCATCTCTGATAAAAGCAAGGTGCTGCAGTATGGACATGAACTGCATTTCACAATCAGAGTCTTGCACTTGATTACGAACGATCTCAAAACAGCGTCCAAGATCCTCAATATCGTCAACATGATTGAAGTATCGGTCTTGCCAGTCCTCAAAATCTTCCATTCTACACTTGTGAAAGATCTCTAATTGCTTCTTAATGTCAATGTGATCACTTGTGTTTAGATTTTCCAGCAAGTCTTGCAAGCCTGTTCTCATGAACTCATTGCGCAAATGTATTCTGAAGTCGAGGTTATCGTCGGGAACAAAATTGATGAGGGAGTTGACAAGGCAGAGGCAGTTGAGCTTGAGGGCGTCGTTCTGCAGTGCTAGGCCAAGGATGATGGGACTAAAGCGGTCTTGTTTCTTGAAATCCGCCACGACGGTGATGGCACCGAGCACCTCCGTGTGGCCATCCAGCCCGTGCTCGTGCCACATCGGTAAACTGAAGGAGCACATAAGTTTGGCCACCTCCAGCATGATGGCAGGCTTGCTGGGGTTGAGGGAGTGTGCCAGCACCGTGAATGCTTCCTTGTGAGAGAAGAAAGCTTTGATGCCAATGATGTTGTTGCAAATCTCGCGGAGACATTTGATGGCTTCGTGCTGGATCTGATCCCACTGCTTCTGGCTCCCACTGCACGGACATAACAAATGTAAAGAATATTATCCATTGGTCGACGTCTCGTTGTCCCTACATGCTATTACCAGAACTGAATAAGAGCTAGTTTAAGCCTTCTTAGTCATCACAACTGACGCTTCAAAGAGGAAAAGGTCGGGACATGAAGCATATATATAAAAAGTGAAACCTATGCACGAGGCTGTTCGTACACTAAATGGATACGCAAGGACATAAACCGTCGCGAAAGGAGAGGTAGCAGAGATCAAAGCAGCATCAAAAGAGTGTGATACTAGAAGGAAGGAAAGAAATCTTAATTTCCTAACTAATGCAGCCTATAGGATTTCCTGCAGGCGATAGTCTCTATAACACAGGATAGGTGAACCTATCCTTACTGCAAATCCTATGTCCCCCTGATGAGTTGGTTGGTCACATTGGTGAGACCTAGACTTAGGAAGAGACGGAGATGGCTCCAATCACAACACTAGTAGTAGGCTAGTAGAAGTTTTTTTACTAGCGCATCAGGGACACAATGTCTATATCGCGCCGAACTATTCCTGTGGTTTAACACAGGCTCTGCGCCACTAGGGCGCGTTTTAAATTATCAATGATTTTGTCTCGGCTTTTCTGCCGGTAGGTCTCAGAATGGTCAGTGCGCTACTGACAGGAAAAAGGCTCAAGTTGTGCATCTCCAACCCCTGGACACGGCAGAACGCTTTCGCTCAGCTACGCCGCACAGGGGAAGGAAACGAAATACAAGAAGGTAGAAGTCTAGCGGGAATAGGTCGGCCACCTCAATCGGCAGCCCACCTACCGAAACAGAATGGGAAGTATTGAGAGCCTACCTAACTTTACAAAACTAACCTCGTCAGCAGGAACTGCGGCAAGCTGCAACATCACATGCGGAAAAGGCACTCGAGACCCTTGGGTGCATGAGGCCCAAATATATTGCGGGAGGGAGAGGGCCCGCCAGAATGTAGCTACCCCTGAGGGCAATCACAACAATTAGGCTAGGTTACTTTGGGCAGCACGCACTAGTGTCACAGGTAGCTCAAAATCATGTCACTTCTGATAACTGCTCACATATATACGTACATTTCATTATTTCCTTACGGACAACGGCAAGCAATATTCGTGTTACGGTACTTCAAGCATCGCCGTTCAACACGCCTCCCTCTAGTGTGACATGACCTCGTTTAGCTTCGCCACCCCAGCCATAACTAGAGCCGTCACTGGGGCTCCACACACACTCACCTTCTGTAGCACTCATTGAGGATGCTCAGCAGCCGCTTCAGGCCGTGCTGTGCAAAGTCCGACAAAAACTGAATTTTGTTGCTGCGCAGCGACACCTAAAACACAGCACATTGAGTCAATTAGTTGAGTAGTAGAAGCTTCCTGGTGCGTAGTAATTGATGATCTAGTGAGGATAGAAAGGACATGCATAGTACCTAGGTATGCACAGATATGTGAAGCTCATGCATGATGAAGCGCTTCCACAATGGAAAGAAAGCAAAGGACAACAAACACCAAGAATCAACAGTATGAGCATACCAAGGCAAGGAAGCAATATGGGAAAGAAAGAAAACGATGGGCCTAACTAACCGATGGAGTGTCTGGATTCGCTTGGCAATATACCGGTATCTCATAACGAAACTGGGAAAATCGAACGGCCAAGCCTGGTCTATGTAACATAGGTAAGAGGGCAATATGATCAAGTGCTGGATGTCACTTGGAAAGGAGCTCAAAATGAATATAAAGTTATAAGGACATACTGTATAGTATTATTATTATAACTTTTTCACCACCACTGATGCTTAAAAGGTCATACAGTAAATGGAGGCACTCAGGCACATATATAGAAAGTTGTACTATGGCTATACGGCACACTGACCTGTCATCAGAAACTATTGCTGTAGGAGACTGACCTGCAAGGACTCAAGAGTCCTCAGAACGTTCTTAGGACTGAGGTCGTCCCGCTCCAGGTACTCGATGTAGTCATTCGGGGAATCAAATTTGTTCTGTCCCTGTGCTGTCGTTATCTGCAACCAAATATTAACAATAATTCCATCCATCTATCTATATTATACGAAAAGTCTGTGAACCGGTCTTGCGTGCTGGTTTATTACCTCCGCCAAGGAGATTAGGTATGTTTTCGTCGTGTTTGTCTGTCTCTCTTTTTGTCTCCTTGTCTGTCTGTCACCAAGATAACTCAAAAGTTATGAACCGATTTGGACGAAATATACAGGGATTGTTAGGTATATTAGGAGGAACAAAGGATTAACTTTTGGTGAAGATATGTCCATCCCTTTGTTTGTTTGTTTGTCTGCCTCATTTTTCTGAATGCCATAACTCAAAAAGTTATGGATGGATTTTTATGAAATTAATATGAATTATTGGGTACCTAAATAACAGAGTAGATGACCATATTTTGGTAATGATTAGTTTGTTCGTTCGTTCGTTTGTCACTGTTTCTAATTTAATGCTTGTTAGCACAATAACTCAAAAAATAATGAATGGATCTTTATGAAATTTATAGGAGTTATTAGTAATGTTAAAAGACATAAATGATTACATTTTAGTGCAGATCGGTTTGTTCGTTTGAATGTTTGACTCATGTTTGTCTTAACGTTTGTTAGTAATATAACTGAAAAAGTTATCAACAGATCTTGAAGAAAATTGCACAAGCTCTTAATATGATTAAAAGGGAAAAAAATGATTAAATGTGGAATTTATACAAAGAAAATTAAGGTTTCAGAACCAATTAGAATTTTTCGCTCCCGTTGCCGCACTTGGTGGAGGTATGCGCTCTCAGAGTGCTCTAGTTTGACACATCTTCTTCACTTTTAGATAGGAAGAAATTCGATGGACTAGGGTAGGGCCTGTGGCACATCTGACATAGCTTCTTTGCTTTCTTACGGGAAGAAATTCAAGGGACTATGGCTCAGACCCCCATTAGCTACTTCCATGGACTAGCTCCTTATTCGATTGTATCTGTGATACGCACGTGGAACCTGCCCCTTGGTTGCAAGAACGGGCACGATAATTTCAAAGTTGCTCCGGAAAATACAACTGGAATACGTAACATATAAATTGAATTTGC
>LQNS02278089.1:8979243-8990496 GCA_001587735.2 Parhyale hawaiensis | reverse complement strand
GGTGAGGTGCGGAAAGCTCCGGTGCATATCCTCAGTGCTGCATTGTGTACAGCGTTCAGTTGTGATAGGACGGAAGTCCTCGCGGACTGATATACGACACAGCCATAGTCCAGTCTGGAGCGTACCAGGGTTTGATAGAGGTATAAAAAGGTTTGCCGATCGGCGCCCCACGACAATGTCGTCAAGTGTTTGAGTAGGTTGAGTCTACGCAAGCATTGCGCTTTCAACATCTGGATGTGTGGTTTCCATGATAGGCGTCTATCTATTATCATTCCAAGGAATTTCACTTCTTCGCGATAATTTATCCATTGTCCGTACAAATAGCATAATAGCTCAGTCACCCTTAACGACACTCACTAGGCCTGTTAGATGCATCACGCAGCAATCTCCTCTCCAGCGCACAGTGGGCTTACGCCCGGTGTCTGTACTGCGCAAACGACACGCCGCGGACGCTTGTGACCTACTCGAGTCACCGCTGGAATGTATATTTAACGCATAGCAGAACTACACGGCGACGGCTGCACCCTCGGTCTTTCCTGGGTCTGCCATAGTCTGGCGCCCAAGGAGGGATCCCAGTGCTAGTCAAAGCAGCTCGCCGCTACAGGCCGCTTAGCAAGCCGGACGGCCCGTGCTTATTACTGGGACCGCCCACAGAGGCATCATCTTGCCCCGGCCCGTCAAAGGAGGCTGATTCACGCAAACCGGACGGCCCACGAGAGCTATACGGGACCGTCCGCCCTCAGAGAACCCTGACACTTCGCCGAGGAGGTAATACAGTATTTTTGTCGTGTTTGTCAGTTAGGCTATTCTGTTTGTCTACCAAGCCTACTCAAAATGTTGTGGACAGATCTAAACGAAATTTGCAGAGACTGTTAGGCATATTAACACTCAACAGTAACAGATGATTAGCTTTTGCTGAAATTCCATTTGTTTGTTTGTCTATCTGCCTATGTTTTCTTAAGGCCATAACTCAAAAAGTTATGGATGGATATTCATCAAATTGACACGATGTGTTGGGTAGCTGTATTACAAAGAGTAAATGACCAAATTTTGGGGATGATCTGTTTGTTCGTTGCTGTTCGATTTTTTGCTTGTTAGCACAATAACTCAGAAGGTTATGGATGGATCTTTATGAAATTTACAGTTGTTTGTAATGTTAAAAGACATAGCTAGATGATTAAATTTTGGTGATGATTGGTTGGTCTGTTTGTGAGACTTATGTTTGACATAATGTTTTTTAGCAGCACAACTGAAAAATTTATGAAAGGATCTTCATGAAAATTATACGATTGTTAGGCCTACCTAATACTATCAGAGGGCACAAATGAATATATTTTGGTGCTGATACAAAGAAAACCATAGCTTCAGAACCAATCTGATATTTTCCTTGTTGTTGCCTTACTTGGTGGAGGTATGAGCTCTCAAGAGTGCTCTCTAGTTGACTATACTGTTACACTGAATACCTCAAGACTACATTTCCCAAACAAAGGCAATCTCACAGCGGAAGAAAGAAGGAACATTTAGCTAGCTACTATATCGATAGAAATGTAGAACCCATGTACGAGGCTGTTCCCTCACAAGATCAATGCACATGAGAACAGCATGTAAGGAAAGAAAAGGAAGAACAGAATATTGTAACATCAGTAGGTAAATGAAAGCAGAAAGAAGTAAGGTGGGCATGATGGAAATAGGTAATGTATACCTAGGTAGTTATGTCCAGAAGGCCCAGCCAAGGCAACCTACAGGGTCTCCCCTGGACCCCTCTGCTGCTCCCCATAATTGGTGAACCTAACTTTAACACAACCCTATGGCCCATCCTATGACCCCTGAGGTGACCATGCCAAAGAAGGTACAAAACAAAAATCCTCTTCATACCTTATTGTTGTTTTTCAACATGAGCTTCATTTTCTCAATGGGCATATTAAGCATACTGTTGGTGTCCATGATGTTCATCTCTGCAATCATCTCACGGAACTTTGCCCGGATCTGAAAGGAAATATTTGTGCTAGGTTAATTGCAACTACTGAAATTGGTTGATAGGTAGGCCCTACCGTATAACTAAGAGACAAGCTACCTGGAGCACAGTCAATGTGCAAAAGTGTGCACCATCACCCAGAAAGACAAATGTGAAATCAAGACACATGCTGGAATTAGTTCATTAGCTAGCGACCCATTCAGACTGAGGTCAAAGATGAAGCATGGCTGGAACAAAATCTTCGCTAGGGTAGGTATGTACCATTACCTGGGCAGACAAACATGAACACACACAGTTCCCAACACAGCCATGCTTTTGCTTACACTGCAGCGGGGTGTAATCAGAAGTAGGCAGAACTCTACTAGCTACGTAGTTACTAGTTTGCTGGTCTCATTTATTAGTGAGATGAAGCCATCAATTATCTACAGTACCGTAGCTATAGCTATAGCCTATGTCATAAGGCCCCAGCCTTGAGTCATATTAATTGATGATAATAAGACACCGAAGTCCACATGAGTGCATTATGTAAGTAACTGCACGAGAGCCGTAACTAGCTAGTTAATAACTGCAAATCAATTGTCACTGTAATTGACAATTAGCTAGCTATCTATTAAAAGCTACAACTCAGTTAAGATGTGTGATATTGACTTGTGTACCATATTAGCCTAAGCTAGATAGCTAGACAACAGCCAGACATCAAGCAGAATACTGACTAGACACCTGCAGTTACATTTGACTGAACCTGGCAAGGGAAATATTTAAAGCGTATTGGACAGACCTCATCATCATTAAGAGTATCCAAGCAATAAGGATCTTCATCAGTCTCGTGCAGATCTTGCTCTGATGTGGGACGTGCAAGTCTGTCTCTCCCAACTGTTCGACGGCCGGCGGACCCAACAATCTTCCCAAGCTGCAAAGCAAAGAAATTATAGCTACAGAGGAAATGCTGCAGTAGGAGCTGATCATAATACGTAATGGAGAATTTTAAACTAAGGCAATGAAAGCGGAGATAATGCCACAAAAGACAGTCACCTGCTGCAGTACCGTGATGTTGGGCTATTTCGTCACCCGGGGGGACGGGGTCATTTTGCCATGTGGCAAAGTTTTCAGCTTTTTAGCCATTGGAGCAAAAGTTTCAACACCAGAAAAATGGTAAAAGGTCCATTTCAAAGGTGACAGAATTGTCTTGAAATTGAGACAAACAACAGGCCCCTCAGACAAATATTAAAGAGTCAGTTGGACGTCGAAGTTGAGTATGTATAGATACAACTTTGACGTCCAACTGACTTTAATATTTGTCTGAGGGGCTTGGTTTTTGTCTCAAATTGAAAACAGTTTTGTCACCTTTGAAACGGACCTTGTACCATTTTTCTGTTGTTAAAAACTTTTGCCGCAATGACAGAAAAACTGACAACTTTGCCACGTGGCGAAATAACCCCCCGGGGGGCCGAAATAGCCCGACCTTACAGTAGGTATGATACTTAGCTATATAGCTAGCTACCTATCTATTAAGTGTGAAGTACCTATCCAGCATGGAAGAGGGATGAGACATTTAAGCCAGAAAAATGAATAGAATATAGCTGCACAGAAAATATTGAATAATTGTGTCAATTTGTACATACAGTAACTAGCTACCTATATCAATAGGCTAAGGTGCATAGTGATACTGTATAGGTAACCCACCATAATGTTCATAGACTACTTATTTTATTTTCTATTCATGTAGCTAACAGTTTTATTTGGACTAGAGCTAGCTATGGTAGGTAGCTACAGTAGCATACTTAATAGGTACTACTTATCCCAGACTGTTTTTCATTTCCTAGTTTGAGCTTCATTATTGCTGATTAAAAGCAGGACACAAGTGTTCAATGGCAATGAAAACATGAAATTGGAATTTGTAAAAAATGAAATAGGAAATTACCAGTAGCTATCTGCTGCATATCCAACATAGCTAGCTAAACAGTTTATAGATAGCTAACATGACAGTGCATTGATAGGCCTATTTAAAAATTTATATAAATTATTTCAATTTTTACAGTGATATAATTATAGGCTAGCTAGCTACATGAAACAAAACTCTGACATTTGGATGCTTCTACAGGTACAGTACTGTAGCTATTCAGCAAGCATTTGATTTCTTTGGATAGCTACAGCTTAGAAAACGAACGCCATGTATGGTTAGCTGTAACATCAAGCGACATTGAGAAATACACACATAGGTACGATGATCTAGCTATCTACCTATTGAAAGATACGGTACAATTCACAAGAAGGAAATTAGTCATGAAGAGCAAGTTGTTGGTACAGCAGCAGATGGCTTTTTTAAAAGTGCAAAAAGCTAATGAGAAATTGGTAGGCCTACTCACTCCCCAGTTTCTGCTGAGTGACAGCATTAAACAGATTAGCATAGCTTAGGATGTTGCCTAAATTTCCAAGCAGTGTTAATTTTCTCAATAAAACTAACTTTTATAGGCCCACAACTCCAGTTCTGATTCCATGAAGCTAGCTTTAAAGTAGCTAAATGGTTGCTGTTTCATTCTGGGAAGGTACCGTAGCTATACCATTGAGTGCAGGTTTCTTTTCTTCAGCTCTAGCTGGTCAACCTAGTGTCTGTCTAGCTGGTGACTTGAAGAATCTAACCAGGTTAGCTAGCTAGTAGGTGAAGGTCAACATTCCTTTGCCACAGGCAACTACAGTAGAATCAAGTAGTTAGCTACTTAATAAAATCTAAAATGACTCAATACTCTGCGAGTAGAGAGCAGCATCTCATGGTACAAATGCACCAGGTCTGACAAACCTCCTGATTAAACAAATTAGCATAGTCACTCAAACAATTTATACTAAAATAAAACAACTATTAAGTAGGGTAATAAAGTAGGTACCTAACTACCTACCTACCATACATATGCAAGTAGCCTAGCAACTATTGGCACATGAGGAGATACTTACAAATGATTTATTTTTTTCTGGCTTGGCCATGTTGGTAAAATATATTCAACTTCACATACAATTTTAATAGAGGAGTGAATTTAGTAAACTATAGGTAGCTATATACAGGGCATTAATAATAGGTTCCTGAAATAAATTACAATTTTTAGCAATAGGTATCATAGCGGCAGGTGGAGTTGCACCTTTATAGCTAGGTAGTGCAAATGAAGGAAAAATAAAATCCTGATTATTCCATTGTAGCTATCCCAGATGGGATAGCTGACTTGTCCTCTCCACAATCTACGTATTTGAAAGGCCTCTGTCTTCTGGAGTTCTACCCAGTGCATAGTTGCAGTATTGTGGTAGCTATAATTAGTACCTCTCTTCAAGTCCAATTCTTGGTATAGCTAGCTCATGGCAACCATTATTGCCATGTGAGCCTCACATCAGTTTGCTGCAAGACGTTGGAATGCTTAATTGTGGTCTACTTGATGGATTAGCCTATATAGAGTCTAGTAATCTGTTGTCTGCTAGTCAATTTGGATTCCATCATGAGAGGTCCACTGAGGATCAGCTGCTTCTAGCATACCTAGGTAGGAATGCTGATGTACTGAGAGGCCTAGAGCAGCGGAATATTGTTGATGTGATATTTTCTACTTTTACAAGGCTTTTGATAAGGTGAATCATGAGGTCCTTATGAGAAAACTACAAGTTATATCGTGGATTGCTGCTTTCTTATCTGGCCGCACCTTCAGGGTTAGTGTAGGGGGCTGTGACAGCCAAAGCAGACCTGTTGTGAGTGGTGTTTGTCAGAGTTCTGTTCTGGGACCTCTGCTGTATGTTGACCCACTGATTTCTTTATTGTCCTGTTCACTTTTGCAGATAACTTCAAGTAGGGTAATGTCTCAATTACCGAATGCCCATCTATTACCAAATATAGGTAGGAATCTTATTGCGTTTGGTAATAGAAAGGCATTTGGTAATTGAGACATTACCCTAGTAGCTACTACTTGTCTTATTCAGAGTCTGTCTCCCTGGAGGGCCAGGCTGTGCTCCAGGGTGACCTTGATATTTAGACTGAAGTTGCAGAGTCTTGGAACTTGGTTTTTCTATGGGTAGCTATACATTCATTTTTGCACTAGCTATTTCAAAGTTCATGACAGCCAAAAAGTGTGGTTATGAGGTTTTGTCATGCCTGACACGTGGAGGATTATTATTTGCACCATGGGAGATAGCTACTGTCCTTAACATTGCTGATCCTCATTGTGATTTGGGGCATAGTTTGACTATGAATTGAAGGTCCAGACTCGTAAAAGCAATTGGTTGGTAACGCAGTTACACTGGCTGAAAGCCTCTTGCACTCCAAAGTGTGTACATAGCAAGAATCTCTGGTGGCCCTTTTGGAAGCCCACATCAGACCTCTCCTCAACTATTGTTT
Organism: Parhyale hawaiensis; assembly: GCA_001587735.2. Lineage (NCBI taxonomy): Eukaryota > Metazoa > Arthropoda > Malacostraca > Amphipoda > Hyalidae > Parhyale > Parhyale hawaiensis. Next base: position 8,984,155 of record LQNS02278089.1, on the reverse strand, counting down.
AGTTGTGTGAACACTGACTATAGCTATGGCCAAGCTCCTGCTTTTGGAGTTGGTCCAGGGTAGGTGGATGAGGCAAGTTGCGGGACTCAAGTAGCCTTATGGTGAAAGGTTGAGGTGGCTCAATCTGTGCTCAGTGAGAGAAAGGTTGGTGCAGGCTGATTTGCTTAAATGCTGGAAAGTGCTTGTGGGGCAGGTGGGTTACACTGAGATGCATAGTTTTCTTTAGATAGCTATATTGGAGCTTGGGCCCATTCTTTGAAGCTCACATGCAATTTTGTACTTATGTACTGAGAAGTGGGGGGGGGGCAGAGGGTATTTCTATCCAGATGTGTTAGGCTCTAGACCTTTTTGGTGGAGACGATTGCATTGTCCCAGTTCTTGGATGTAGACTATTCAATTTTCAAAGTGTATCTTGCTTGTTATTTGGGGGAGGTATTGTTTGATTATGTGTTGTGATGTCTGTTTGTGTTGGCCTGCAGCAAATTTCTTGGTCTTGTTGGCCATGTGTATCTCGGGAGTTGGTTGCTTTGCTGGTTGTGGTGGTGTGGGGCTCCAGCTGCAGTTTGTTGATTGACCAGCAGTATGGGTGTAGATGGTCTTGTTCATTTTGGTGGGTGATGTAGTAAGAATTCTGCTGGCAATGAATGAAAAATGAGCATCTCAAATTACCCCAGAATCAGGGGCTACTCAGGACACCTGTAAAATGAGTTAGAAATGTGCTTTAAAATTATTTTAAGAAGCTCAGATGTCTTTGATGATGATTAGAGGTGTTCACTTCATCTTGTAATTTTTTGACCATATTAATTTGTTGGATGCAGTTTTTGAAGTCATATATACTAGCTATACCTGTGGAGTAAGATTGAATTAAACTTCTACTATTGTATTTTTTCCCTAGTTTCTAATAATTTCTCAACTCTATTCTACATAAATACATGTCTGATTTGCAGGCAGATGTCATTGACAGGCACTATATGGTGAAAAACTGCCAAAAAAACTCTGTCATTGACAAAGGATATGCTGGGATGTTGAATCCTCTATATGACGTTCTGATAAACGTTACAATACAAAGCATTTCTTGCGATGAATTAAGACTCCAGCTAATGTTCTGAAGTAGGTATAATATGTTCTCTACACTTCTCGTTGCTTGTTACATGTCCTTCCTCCATAAAACGTCACTAAAAACTAGTTTATAACGCTGCACTGTCGTAATTGTGCTTAGTAATATCTAGTGCTTGCATCCAGCTCTGTCATTTGATGTTATTAGCACGTTTTTCATGTAGGCCCTACCTACTAGTCTATTACTTATTGCCAGGAACAACAAGTCAAGAATGAATGTTTTCATCATTTTCAAGTTGAATCAGACTTTTTTACAGAAAAAATTATTGATAGACACATTATACTGGGTGTCCCGAATTGCCCGGGCAAGGTGTCCCAAATTACCCCGGCTTGCAGGAATGGCCGCCATTTTGTTATGAGAAGAGATAGATAAATTCTGATGGTGAGATTCTATAGCCAACACCTTGAGCTATGTATCATCTAAGCAACTTTTTATTCTCTGCCTTTTAGATTTTGCTCCCCAGACCTTAGCAGGAGAACTTTTGAAAAAATGAAAGATAGTTTTTCTAGATTTTTTTTTACAGAATTTGCATGAGCTAAATTGAATGCTTTCTATGCTGAACCCATAACAAAAATGTTGGTTTATTGCCTAATTTTTAGGTTGGTGAAACTGCATAGTTTGGTATCTACAGCCCTTAATATGTGAAGTGGCATAGCTGTCCCAAGTTACCCCAGTGTATGGTATATTACTTATCTTGCTGGGCTCTCAGACGTGGTGGTGCTTACCTGGTAGCAGGTGCCTCACCGTCCCTCACGGACTGCAGCACCACCTCTGCACAAGATGGGTGGCGTGTGTGACGTCGCCTGGACCCCGTCCGAAGTATCATCAAAGGTATCAAAGGTAAGGTATACGTTGCATGAGTGTGGGTGGTCTTGCTCTTTGTGATGGGATTTTTGAGGGTTCTATGGTGTTGGAACACCACTGTCCTGGAGTTACTAATGCCTTGCTCTCTGCTATGTCATTGCTTACTCTGTGACCTGTGCCACATGCCCTTGCTCAGCTGTTTCTTGCTGTTTCTAACGGACCATCTGTGCGAGATTGTTTTTTTGTGGCTTCCCGACGGCCAGCTCCGCACTTCTCCAGCTCGCTGGCTATACATAGGCTACACGGGCGTTTTCTTGCAGGTACTTACTCGCAGGGCTGTGCTTAGTGCTTACCTTTCTATCTTGGCTGTCCTGCTCTGGGCTGGCCTGTGCTTTGGGAGCTGTAGAGGTGAGTTACTAAATATCCACAGTGCATTTCAAATACGTTGCCATGATTGTGAATTTTCCACTAGGTAATGTGTCGCCACATTTAGTGTTAAAAATAGCCTAATTTTTGGTAAAAAGTCATAAAAAAAAAGTTAAGAACAGAGAGAAAAAAATGCAAATCTGTTGCCAAGAACTTCAGGAAATTACAGCAATGGAACAAATTTATTATTAAAGATCTTTCAATCTTTGCCCTACTCTGCAGTCTGGCTAAATGTGGTCCACGTTTCATAGTGTGGCACTTCTTGCCAAGATCTTGGCGACAAGTTTGCCGCCCTTGGGAATGCGGGCAGGAACCTATGAGTGCCGTGACCTGTGGAACCAGGTTTCATAGTGTGGCACTTCTTGCCATGTTCTTGGCGACATGTTTGCCATTCTCGGGGATGCAGAATGTGGCGACATGGCAGAAGATTTGTGAAAATGCTACAATCTTGGAAACATGTTCTTCATTTCATAGTGTAGCAGTGGCACTAATTGCCAAGATCTTGGCAACAAGTTTGCCGCCCTCGGAAATGCGGAACATGTTAGCTGCACTTGGCAGTTAGGGGTTTCATAGTAGGGCAGTTTTTACTAAGATCTCAGCAAAGAGTTTGCCTTGGAGTACTGTAAGGGAAAAGCACCTCAAGGCTCAAGCCGTCTCACCCCCCCATTCCCGTGCCCCCACCTGCAAACATATATAGGCTAGTTAGCTAATGATATTCAACTTCTAGAGGCAAGACCTCAGGAAGGCAAGGCTGCCACTGGCATGGCTTTGGCTATTCCTAACAGGCTAACATCTCATATTAAAGGGGATTGATATTTTTCTCTGCTTGTAAAGAGTTTGATCCGTTCTGAAAACATGGTAAACAGTTTGACTGGTAAGTTAAAAGAAAAATGATTTTGTATCAGCTGGTGGTGTAGGAAAATTAGTGAGGGTGTGTTAGTGGACGCTCTGGCTTAAAGTCACGGCATTTGGGCTCCTTATTCTAAACAACAGTGGATAACCAGCTCAACTTATGCTAGAGCAACCTCATTTCATAGTGTGGCACTTCTCGCCATGATCTTAACTAGCAACAAGTTTGCCACCCTCGGAAATGCGATAGAGCAAACAGTTTTTAGAATTAATTGGAAAGAAAAAATGCGAATAGCTAGCCTAAGTAGCAAACATCTGATGGTCAGAAAACTTGGCAAATACATGAACAGAGTAATGCAAATCCTCCTTCCAGCTTCCATTCCTAGTTAAGTTAGGTGGCCAATCAAGTAGGTCTAGCCTAATTACAGTGTCAAGTTAAAAAATAAACAAACACAATGCATTTTCATCATAGAATATGAGCTGCTCAACACAATAAACAGGAAAATTTATGCTTGTTTCTTTTGATGCCCAGAGATACTGCAGATGCCAAAAATATAGGTATCTCTAGTTAGCCTAAGCCTATAGCTACTTAGTTAGCCTAGTTGCTGTGATATGTGTCCAGAAAATCACATAACGGACTTCACAAACTTTACTAAAGATACAGTACTACTGAAAACAATATATGCAAATTTATATCATTAAACAACATTCGTGATTCACAGAGACTTCAAAATAACGCTTGGTAATTGAAACATAAACAATAAGTTTCACTTCACATGTATTTTACATGCTCAAAAGCTAGGGTGGGTGGGGTAACACAGCCGTAGTTACCGCTAAAAGTGTACGCATACAGCTACTTCACATGTAACAACACAACTGTGAGGAGAATTGGTGTAGCTGACATTCCAACAAATCAGCCTAACGATAAACATCATAAAAAAATTTAACATAAACATTGTATTAAATTACTTTAAAGGTAGCAAATATGCGCAATACAGATAATTGTTCAAAATAACCACACAACGTCAAAATTTTTGATCTTGTGATGAAGCTACGGAGTAACTTTTTCGTAAAGAGCTAGAATGCCTGCAGGTGCGGCTTTTCATTTGCTGAAGTCATCAATTCAAATTCATGCATCTCATACGAATACTCAAGAGGTGACTGAAAAATCCTAACTTCTATGCCGATGTCTACACTCTAAATGAAAATATATGGTGAACTTGTAGTGAGTTAATTAACAAGTGTGGAAGAAGATAGTTCATAAAAATTTTGAAAAAACAGGAGATACTGTTCGCCTAAACGCAGATTATTCAAAAATGAAATGCGTTTTATAATATATTACACTTCCTTGGATAAAGGCAACACTATTTTAAACTGTGTTAGATAAAAGATTATGCTGTATACTTTTTTATCGCATTCTCATGCAAGAGTATTTACGTAATATGAACAGTAATTCATATTCTCATTGTACTTCTGTTGCGTCAACTTTGCTTACCTGCCTCAGAACGGAAGATAGGGCTAGGGGTGCTTCTAATGACCAAAAAGGACCGGAAAAGACGAAAAACGATTTCTTACATGACCGGGAATGACTTCACCAGCATTTCAGCTTGCGACTTTTTTCCTTGCGACTTTTTCATTTGCTTGCGACTTTTTTTGTCCCACTTTTTTCTCGAAAACTACTGGACCGATTTCGATGATTTTGGTCTCAAAAAATTT
>LQNS02278089.1:8920152-8937254 GCA_001587735.2 Parhyale hawaiensis | reverse complement strand
ATTAGAAATTTTTTGAGACCAAAATCATCGAAATCGGTCCAGTAGTTTTCGAGAAAAAAGTGGGACAAAAAAAGTCGCAAGCAAATGAAAAAGTCGCAAGGAAAAAAGTCGCAAGCTGAAATGCTGGTAATGACTTCTAACTGACCGTAAAGGACTTCTATATAACCGGAAAGGACTTCCAAATGACCGGAAAGAATTCTAAATAACCAGAAAAGACTTCTAAATGACCGGAAAGGACTTCTAAGTAATCGGAAAGGACTTTTTATGACCGGAACATAATTCTAAGCGACCGGAAAGGACTTCTAAATGACCGGACTGAACTTCTGAATAGCCAGAAAGGACTTTTACATGACCGGAAAGGATTTCTAAAAGAGCAAAAAAAAAAAAAAATACTGGTATCCCGAAGAGCTTCTAAACGACCATAAAGGGTTTTTAAATCACCAAAAATGACTCCTAAGGCGTCTTTTTGTGACCACCGCACGAATGATTCCCCCAGGAAGCAAGGAACGCAACCTTCTTTGCTTCCTGAATCCCATTGATCACGCATGATTCGCACGTTTTTGTGACTGCGTATTGACGTGATTCTGGTAGTTAGCAATCAACCGTGATCAGGGGTGAGAATTGGTCTCAGCGTGATTTCCTCCGCAGGCTAATCATGCGTGATCAAAGAGTGATTCCATCCGTTGGACAAGTAAAAATTCAAAAACTGAAATGCAAGGTCGTGATGTTTTCTTATATTTAGGGATAAATTGTATAATGTTATGATGATTGTTTGTAATATTGACTTAAAAAATGTAACTTCCTTAGTTTTATGCCTGTGTATGTTCAAAATTATTTAAATACTTCTAGTTCTTTTATGCATTGGTTTCAAAATAAATACAAGCTCATAAGCAATCCATTCTCTACTAGTTTTAGTAAAAATGCAATAAAAAAATAATGTTTCAAAAATTGACGTGGCGTCTCTGGTTGGTTTAGAAAATCGTTGACCGTTCTTGTGCTTTTCAGTGATCACGTTGATCATGATCACGGTGAATTTGATCGCGAGCGTGGCCACAAAAAGACGCCCTAAGATGACCGCAAACGACTTTTAAATGACCATAAACAACTTTTGAATGGACGAAAAGTACATGTAAATGACAAAAAAAGGATACCTAAAAGACGAAAAAACTTCCAATTTCCCGAAAAGGTCTTCAAAATAACCATATGTAATTTTTAAGAGACTAAAAAGGATGTTTAAGTGGCCAAAAAGGACTTTTATATGACCGAAGAGGTCTTATCAATTTTTCAAAAGAATTCCTGAACGACCAAAAATTACTTGGTCGTGAATATATATTTTGGTAAATATTCGTCTTATCCCCCACCCGAGTTATAGGATAAGAAAGTGATTTCTAGCATAATTGAGGCGTTCTGAAAACGAAAATGACATCCATTTTTTTTTTTTGTGGAAATTAGGCAAACCAGGCCTACGCCCTACCTAACCTGCCCGATATTATGAAGGGGTTTATGCCTAACTACCCGACAGTACGGTCTAAAGAGGGGTGAATCTGAAAGATTTTTGCCTAACTATCCGATAGTACGGCCTAAAGAGGGCTGAATCTGAAAGGGTTTATGCCTAACTACCCGACAGTACGGCCTAAAGTAGGGCGAGTTTGGCTCTTACGCATACACGTGTAAACCTAACCTAAAGCAGCAGCGCGTTCCCACGGGTCAATTAAGAAGCTGAAAAGACGAAAATTTGACAAAACAAACAGAATTTCCACAAATAAAGACCTATATATTCTAAATGAGTAATTTTCAATGAATCAAAAGATATCAATATAAATCTGAAGTTCAAGTGGGAGATAAGACGAATATTAGCCTATATTTTGAACTAAAGCTTTTATCCAGATCACTGTAGGGTCATTGAGCAGTGTCATTGATGACCAAGATTTGAGAGTGGTGGCCTCACGCGCGCGCTGCGAGTATCAGTCACTAGCTCAGTCCGTCGCGTGAGAAGTCTGAGTAAAAAAGTTAGCCAGATGGTAAAGCAAAAGCATAGACTGTATAGTTACCACATCGCGTTACTTCAATTGAAAATTGAGCAGAAAGTTAATTTATGAAACATTCGATGACAAACCTGCATCTATTAGAGTTTATTTTCTCCCCTTGGATAGAATCTGAATTGTTCTTACCGTACGGCATCGATAGCCATTTCAAATACATAGCCTAAGCTTCCTTGCATCCGCGAGTGGTGAGCTTTCTTTAAATATAAACTGCTCTACATTCAGTCATAGAAAACTTTCACTCCTCAGAGAACTCAAAGAAACATCTATTTTAGCAAAATTTTACGCGCCAATTAAGGAAGCTCATCAGTCATTACAATAATAGCAGCTAGGAGTCAACAATTGACGTTAATATCACTTTTTCTTTTAAATTTTATCATGAAACAAGTGCACAACTGAACCGGAGTGTAGTGGCAAAGTGCACGCAAAATATTAACTACAGGGTTCGCTACTGAAGAGCAGCGCGGTCATACGTCCTTGAATTCGGCAGCTGCAGCGGTAGAGCGCCGGCATGGAGGTTAGAGCACAGTAAACAGAAGGCTTTCTATTTACTGTGGGTTGGTGCGAGACGGAGATCATCAAAGACTGACGCTCTCCTTTTTGACCACGGTTGGCTTTTCAGTCATCAGTTTCAAGGCGGCAATGCAGAGAGCAGCTCAAAAAGAGAGAAAGTGGGCGGGGCATATACCCGACAATGACAGTCCCCACCAGGAAGCAAAGAGCGTAACGGGAGGACTCACGAAAAATTAGCACCAAAAAGTGACGTCATCATCGACGAGTCTATGGCTGAGCAGCCTATGCATGGAGTATTTTAACTAATTTCACCAGAAAAATCATCTTAAATTGCAAAATTTATCTCTAGCGTATAAATAAATGAAGATAATGTATACTAATTTAGCAATTATCTATAGAAAATTGCAGTGCATGTTGGTGGAATCTTTCACAACACTAGCGTCGAATTTGTTCCCTTTCGGCGACTCAATTTAACTTTTTTTCTTGATTGAAGCCTTATTTACACTTCATATTCACTTCACAGTATATATCTACAACCTATATAAGCACCATTATAGCCAATTCTGTACGCGAGAGAAACCACAGTAACAGGTAGCCTATTGCCCGAACTTTCTGTACTTGGCGACAACATTTTTCGGTATTTTGCAGCTCAGGTAGCTGGCCAGTCATGAGAGGGAGACTGAATGAAATAAATCGAAAAAATNCGCGAGAGAAACCACAGTAACAGGTAGCCTATTGCCCGAACTTTCTGTACTTGGCGACAACATTTTTCGGTATTTTGCAGCTCAGGTAGCTGGCCAGTCATGAGAGGGAGACTGAATGAAATAAATCGAAAAAATACGATGATATGTTCAAGAAAACCATATGCGAAGGTCTGAGGCCCCACACCTAAAACACTTCGACTCGTCGATGTGATGTAAATTTGCTACGGGCGGTCACAGCTTTGTTTTATTTCAGTCCTATTGAGTCCTCCCGTTGCATTCTTTGCTTCCTGGTCAACATTTTTTGTGCTTTTCTGCTGCATACTTGGACACGGCAACACTTTCTGATGTGGAATTAAGGAAAAACAAATGCATTGCATGCAAATTAAGTAGTGCAGATGTACTCTAGGATTAATTTCAATGCACACTGTATAACAGTCCTCAGGAATTTCTGTTTTTAAGATAAAGAACAAATTTATTAAACCGTCATCTCTCGGGGCAAAAGAAGTACTGTACGTGTTAATTGTAGCACGTCCTTATAACATGATATTGTCTACGGCCACATGTGTATATATTTACGCGCAGCTGTATGTTCTCTCCCCATATTAGTATTAAGCTGACCACCTGAGTATGCATGGCATCCAGTTGACATAGTAAATAGCTTTCTTTCTACTTAGTATCAGCACGCAGTATTACTTGGGTACTCTAATTCGATACAAGCAAGACGTGGCTTACGACGGCCGGCTAAGAGATGATCAAAGTTCGTAGGGTTAGGCGAGGACATTAGGTAAGAATAAGGTTCGACGATATACGGGTGGGAATTGGGATAGGGTACGAAAATTCAGAATTGGACCATTGCCAAAACCGTCGCCTCTGTAAGGCTGTGCAATGAAGCATCTTTGAAAGGATATAACTCTTTTCCTCAAGGGCGAGTTCACACGTGAATGACGTCATTGATATCAACGCGTTCGATCATCCACTTGTCCGAATGTGTGTGTTTCTGTGCACTAGAAGTAACAGAAAAGTGCGCCGTCTCCTCAGTTCTGTTTCCCTCGAAATTTAAAGAGAATTGCGTAACTTGTCTTGTGACTCTTGCAGACATAACCAATTTGACGATTAACATTTTTATAACTTTTGTGCCGTACACAAAGGCGTCCTGGCAACGACGCTTCAAAACATTCGAATGAGAGATTGTGTTGAGGTGACCAACGTGTGAACTCGGCCTAACGTCCCACTTCAGAGTTCTCCTCGATTATTCCTCTGGACGAAGAAGATTCCTATCATTGTGGGGTTTCCCACTTACATAGATCGGGCGATGATATAGTATACCAATTAAACGATCAAAATGGCTCTCATGTTCTTAATAAAGGGGGTGTCGTTCACACGACAATCAAATGAGGCATTATCGAGTTCATCGACATCAGAAATTCTTGAAACTTGCGCATTTACGCCAAATTTCATGAATGAAGCATGCTGCATTTTTGACCTCGTATCAGGGTCAAATGAATTTTTTTAAGCAAACCGCCGGTACTTGTTGAATTCAGTCTCCTATTTTCGTGGCAGCTGATTAGTTTATATATAATTTTATATATCTATTAATGATATTGAATCACGTACCTAATAGTTTTGAGATATGTCTTCATAGACTCCTAGTAAGGTTAATTATTGTGGAGGGATTGGAGAACAAATATATCATTATAAGTTAATTTTTGTCCTATTATTGAGCCTCTGACCTTGTCAACGGCAGTTTTCTGAACACTATGATGTACAAATGTAGGGTAAAATACTGACGTGCGAACCACCATTACGACGACCCGAGTCTTTTCGCGGATGAAATTCCGTTCTAAAAAGCCGTTTACTTTTATATATATATATGTCAATGGATATTTATTCTATTATATTAATATGCTTAAGCATAAAAATAAGCAAACAAAGCTGGACGTACGGTGTGACTGCCTATCGAAATTGCTGTCAGTATTTTTAGGGAAAGAAGCATACGGCGACACTGAGTATAGCAAAAAGTATTTTTGGTATCGAGTGATATCGTCTGAAGCGTAAGGGTTAAGTCAAGACACAGCGGTGATATTCAGCTCCTAGTCACTGCTGAAGGTGGCTGAAGAGTTCGTAGCATGAGCTGAAGTGCAGCTCTATATTCCTTCTCTCTGATTAAAAATATTCATAAAACCTTCAGCAGTTCCCTCAATTCTTATATTTCGTTTTCAATGTTTGTCTTCCCAGTCTCACTCTATTCTCTTATCCATCGTTGCTCCAGATTCCCGACCTCCTCTGGGTTCCCATTCCGCCGGCAGTCATCAGTATTCCCGGCAGCGCTAATGGCTCCTGCTGAATAAATATTCCCATTCCCGAGGCCATCAGCAATTGTGCTAGGCCATCATTCCTGACTGGAATGTTCCAAGTTAATTTCTGCTCCATTAAATGTTTACATAAGGGAATAATAGATGATTCCTAATGAAATTTAATGATTGGAATGTAAAGCTTCAGGAGTGCTCGGATCAGTCGTAACGCAGCATAATGAACAGCACGCCAACTTGTGTTAACGTTGCTTATTGCTGGGGAAGTGCGGCCTGGTGTTAGTTTAAATTCAATGCTAACCAAGAGGCGGCTTTTCGAGTTATGAAATGTTCCAGGAACGAAGATGGACGCTCTATGTACAGATAAAAGCTACCAACGTTCAAATAGAAAAATCTAGTTTATAGCAGAACTCATTAACGACTTATTTTAAATGTTCTATATTTTCTGATTGAGTAGTAATTGTAATGGACATCAAACGGTGAGACTGCTTGTACACAATTAGTTAGAATGTACTAGTTACAACTGCCCTGCGCGCTATAGTATAAATTATATATGTAGTGCCCGCTACAGTGGACTTCTCTCGCGCGCTTATGAAATTACCACAATTTCGGTTATGCTCCACAAAGCACTAAAAATCCTGTTTTATAAGGCACAGGTTTCATCAGCAAGTACAAGTGCTCTCATAGTTACCACTTGATGGGATTGGTACAATGCCAGTGTCTTAGTACCTTAAATGCTCTCTGTGTATAAGGATATTAATAATTCATATACATACAGGTGTCTTTCATTGTAGAGACAAATTTCAACCACAGCTAGAAAAACTGAAAATAAATCTATGGTTGAAATTTGTCTGTACAGTAAAAAAAAAAACACCCAGTATATCTCTATCTACAATACACAGGTCTTTATATTTGTGTTTTATATACATATGGGTTTAATATATATCATTTACTCTATCTTTAAAATGCGTTGCTAACTGTGTTTCGGAATTCTTCAGTGGAAATTACTGCTGTTATCGTCAATATTATTGTTAAATCGCATACTGAAACACAGAATAATAAAAAATAAAGAAAAGAACACGACGATTCGATCTCCAAAGGTTGACAGCTTTATGCAAAGCTGTATTTAATATCCCAATCACGTGAACGATTCATATATAATTTCGTAGCGCGTCATGATATAATAAGAAAGATTCAAAAACATTAACGGAGTGCATTTCATGTAACAAGTTACATGCTCTGAAGTCGAGCCGCTGTAAGTGAAGCATCAAACTCCAATTGGCTATAAACATCGCCAACATCTCCCTAATACATTAACATCCAATCAGTGTTTGATCCGCTCATATGTATCAATATGGAATTCATGGCCTGCATCAATGCTCAGCCATGTGAAACTGCAAGCGTTCAAGTCAGCCATGAATGACCATTTAAATGGGTGTAGTTCTTATAATATCTTGGGGGGGGGGGGCTAGCGGTCCTTCCCTACTGGACAGTCAAAAACAATCATTCAATCTCTATAGTAGGCCACATCAAATATTATCTGGTAATCGTCTATAATTTTCCCGAGTGGTTTAAGTGTTACATTTAAGCGCATCTCGTCCCATGGCGCCCGTGTATGTAATTTTAAATTTGTTATCAGCAACATTATTTTGCTGCAGACCTTCCATATTTCAGTTTACTCTATTACGAGTTCAGTATTAAATTAGGGAAGCTAGAGTACTCTGAGAGCGCATACCTCCGCCAAGCGAGGCAACGGTAGCAAAAAATTCAAATTGGCTCTTAAGCCGTAATTTTCTTTGCATAAACACCGAAATCTAATCATTTGTGCCTTTTGATAGTAATAACAGCTTGTGCAATTTTCTTGAAGATCCGTTCGTAACTTTTTGAGTTATACTGCTAACTAATCTTATGACAAACATGAGTCAAACATACAAGCGAACAAACCGATCTGCATTAAAATTTAATCATTCATGTCTTTTAGCATTACTAACAACCCCTATAAATTTCATAAATATCCATTTATTATTTTTTGAGTTATTGTGCTAACAATCATAAGTTAAAACCAGTGACAAACGAACAAACGGATCATTACTAAAATTTGGTCATTCACTCTTTGTTATATACCTAACAACTCATGGTAATTTCATAAAAATCCATCCCTAACTTTATGAGTTATGGCATCGAGAAAAATGAGGCAGACAAACAAGCAAACAAACGGATGAGCATATCTTCACCAAAAGTTAATCATCTGTTCCTCCTAACATACCTAACAATCCCTGTAAATTTCGTTCAAATCGGCTAATAACTTTTTGAGTTATCATGGTGACAGACAACGAACAAACAAACAGACCAACACGACGAAAACATAACCTCCTTGGCGGAGTTAGCAATAGAGTTTTATTGATGCGGTTTACGGAACAACAACTTTTTGTTCTTAACTGCTATTCGCCAGAGATCAGTTAGATACGTTACCTGACTTAGAATATATATTCACTCTTCGTGGCCCATGTCCGGGTGAGGGTATCATGGAAATTTCTACAGGCTTGGGTAGTACTAATAAATATATTCCACTGTTAATTGTTCTTTATCTGACATGTAACAAAGCCAAGCTAGGCTGCTATAACAGATCTAAGCTCAACCTAATGCAGCTGCTCCTACCTAACCCACCCCGTCTATACTAAAGCACCTTACCTAACCCTGACGAACTACGTCTAACCTAGCGTAGTCCGTCTGAACTATCATACCTAGCTACAGTACCGTATCGTAATGTTGCATATAACTATTTTTATCAGATTAATGAAGGAAATATAGTGGTATTTGGGAATAAATCCCATTCGTAACATTTTCAATTACTTAAATATAAAAATAAAGATAATTTTGCCGTCAAAATTACGCTCAGTGTACTCTCAAAAATACATAAAAAAGCGTCTCTCTTGGTCATCTCTGTCACTAGTAGAGGGGTATACGCAGTTTCATTGTTAATGTAGAAAGAACTTTTTCAAGGGGACAACAATTCTCCACAAAGCGCAGCAGTTCTCCATGCCGTTGTTTAAACTTGCTTACATCAGCAGAACATCATGGAGAGGAGCAGTGAAGTGCAGCATAAGGTGCTGGCAGCCTTCCAGCCCTGAGGGCCCGTGCCAGCACCACCGTTNCTCCATGCCGTTGTTTAAACTTGCTTACATCAGCAGAACATCATGGAGAGGAGCAGTGAAGTGCAGCATAAGGTGCTGGCAGCCTTCCAGCCCTGAGGGCCCGTGCCAGCACCACCGTTGAGCCATCTGCATGTTAACACATTCCCATTCACCAAGTCTTGCTGGTCTCGTTGGTGATGAGTTGGACAGAAGCCGGTCTGGTTTGAAAAGTTATGGATCATTGAAATATAACAACATTGATGATAATCCTTATATGATAAAACGCTTCGTGTATTTATTTATTTCGTGTCCGCTCTTAAGGAAACAGAAAGGCGAAAAATAGGCCAGGTTGCAGATATTGTAATTAAGTTACGTTTTATAGAGATCGATGACCAGGTTGCAGAAGATGGCCAACCCTTCATTTGAATGCACTTCTTGCTTGAAAGCTTCTTGAAATCGGAACAGTATATATGCAGCTTCTGGAGTCCGATTATATAACTTTTTTCTCTCGGATCACAACGTATAAATACGGCAGATGATCAACGGGGCACTCACGACGAGCAGTAGACAATATTTTTTCACGGCCAGTAGACAATTATTTCTTCTAGCTTACTGCCTTTATCTGAGAGAGCAGATTTCGCTTCAGAGGCCAAAATTTCAGCACTTCAATGAAGCAGATATTAAAGTATGGTAGACAGTATCTTGGATATGGTGAACATACATTGCATACATGCCGACTGGAGTCGTATTCAAGTTATTGAGTGTCTTACTCAATATGTTACTTTGGAAGATGCACGTTTAATTAAGAAAGAAGCAAGGGAACGCAAAAGAAGAACGAGATTACTTCAGTCTCAAGAAAGATGACGGAAGACGTGCTATACCAATGGAGAGAGAGATGAAGACCCTACGCGACACAGTGATAAGAAAAGACTTGAAGCAGAAAAATTAAAGAAGGGAAAATGAGCTGCTGATGAGCGTGAGCGGGAAAATGTGGAAACGGCAGGTCATAGAAGAGAGCAAACATATCGATTATTGCTTGAATTTTTTTCACGCACGGGTCCACTAGTATTAATATAATAGCATATTGATGATGAAAATACATACATGTCTCAGTAAACATACGTCACATTATCACTGTCGGCTTCTGCAACTGACAGTCCTTCCCCCAACCAAGTTCTTGACAGGCCCTTATATCTTTCTTCTTTAGACATCTGTATACGTTTGTGATAATGGCAATAGCTCATAGAGGGAAGGCGCGTGAGTCCTGGCTGCTGTCTGGGAATGGGCCTGTTGGTCCGTCTACTGCCAGCTATTTATTCTAATACAATAACTAGCCGAGACCTTCTGAAGTTCCAAAGAATGAAAATGTCATTCTTCACGCATGCATGGACCGGTAACATGGCTACTATAAGGTGAAATATCTCCCAAGTAAGACTACACAGCTATGAGCTTTGAACAGTGGCGTACAACTACAGTGTTGTCATAAGTATATAAGATAAGTGAGGTGGCTCGGTACGTACGCTACAGTTTTCTCGCTATACATTAAAAAAATCTCAAAGTCCCTTGGGAGAAGGAAGTATCTTTAGATGCTGGACAGGTTTGAAGCCCACATCAAACTTTGGCATCCAATCTAAACTTTGATCAAAACTAACTTATGTTGTGTGAGCAGGTCGACGGAGTTATGAGAGGCTGTGGTCTGCTAGACGTTTGGCCACGTCGACAAGGTCGCAATGTGTGTTTGTGTTTCGTTCAGCTAGTGCTGTGTATGACTTTTTTACTAGTAAAAATATCGGCATGAAGGTATGACTAAAATGTGTAGTTAAAGAGTTACAAGGACTTGAAATTGGGCAGTTATTAAAAAAAATCGTGCGTTCTCTTGAGGAGCCGCTGCCAAAGCGCTGAACTGGGTCAGGCCTACATCAATGGCAAGAATACGAAATGAGAAGTTAGGGAACTATCTGTAACATTTATTATTATTATTATTAGTTAACATTAATTTTTTAATGTTACGATGAGAAAAAACATTTTTGACCGTAATCATTATAATTATGAACACAAGAAAAAAATATTAAATTAGGTTAAAGGTTTTATGATGTTTACGAAAATTCTTCAAAATGCCGCCCATTTGTTGCGATGCTGGCGTTCAACGCTTCTCCAATGATTGGGAGACGCGAGCTGAGACACCTGCAGCAGTTTCACGAATCCTTGCCGAGGCTTCAACAGTCTTACCGATCAGGTCCTCTTCGGATCGAATCAGTGTTCCATACACCAAACTCTTCAAATGTCCCCTTAAGTAGAAACTAGAGGCGTAATATCAGGAGATCTTGGTGGTTACGCGGATATCAGGCATTCAATAATTACATCACAGCTACCGAGAAGTGTGCAGAAGCACCATCAATTTGAAAATACATTTCTCTGATGTCAGCAAGAGGTAAATCTTCCAGTAATTCTGGCAATACTTCATTAACAAAGTGTAATAGGTAAGATGTATGGCCCTATCAGATAGTCACTAAGAATACCTGCCCAAACATTTACGGCGAATCTAACCTGAGGTTTACATTGTCTTGTAACATGTGGCTCGTTGACAGACCACTTGTGCAGGTCATGGAGATTAATTATTCTTTCTTGAGTGAATGACGCTTGCATGGTCTGTGAATAAGGCTCGTGATGGAAAACGAGGCTGTTGAACTGTTTTCTGCAGAAACCACCTCTCAAATTCAACGCGACGTTGGAAATATTCATCGCGCAATTCCAGCACTCGCTGAAAGTGAAATGGTTGTTGACCACTGCCATGTAGTACTCGCCACACTGTAGCTTTGCTTGAATGTAAGGCCCGTGCACAAGAACGAGTACAGGGAGTTGGATTGTTTCGATAGTATTCTAAGATATCTACCTCCTTGTCTGGATCTGCTACTCTCCTATGGCGTCCTCCTTCAGGTCGTGGTCAGTGAAATGATCCGTATTCTTGTAATCTCCGATGTATGGCTGTGAATGTTTGACGCTCTGGAACATGTCTGTTGGGACGCCTTTCTGCGTAAATTCGAACGGCCTCCCTAGAATTTCCATTTGCTGCACCATACGCTAGGTGCATATCCTCTAATTCAGCATTGGATATTCCCTCCATTGCCGGTGATACTTTAGCAGCCGAAGAAGAACTAAGAGTAAACAAACTGATCTTTATCTTTGATGTCGAGGAGCACTCAGATTATCGGATAAAAATTAATTGAATCCCCTGACACTTTCATGCATTTCATTTCTTTGCCACAGTTTTTTTTAATAACTGTCCAACTTAAAGTCCTTGCAACGGCTTAACTAATCATTTTAGACCGTACATTCATAGAATAAAAAATGCTCTTTTCGACGCTACCTTATGTTAAAGTTTGGCAACAAAAGTGTCGGACACCCTTTATAATTATTTTCCTAAGCACTCTACAAAATTCCTTTATATTTTCTATATAGCCACATCATTAGACTATACGATAATTGTCTACCACACTTTACAAGGAGTCCTCTATCTTATTCAGTAATTAAGCTGAAAGAAAACATTTGCCACTCGCTATAGGGACTAAAAATGATGATAGTAATTATATAATAATAATAACATAACTTTCCAGAGAAGCGCTCTGCTTAGAACAGCGCACATCATTCGCAAAGTGCTCTGAGCCTTAGGTTGCGGGATGCAACCCGGCGCTAGAGCGTAGAGTTAAGCATCGCTCAACCAATCCATTTTTGGACTGTGAAATCCCCTCGATAACATAATAATAATAAAAAATAAAAACACGAACTGTTCTTAGTGACACAAAGAATGGTCTTACGAGCGAGAAACATAAGCTCGTCAGCAGATACCATCGGTGAGAGGTAACCCTCACTTTGATAATTTTAGGGTCGTTTTGGTGCCCCAAGACTGAATGATAATCTCTCACCTACGCAGATGAATTTGTGTTTATTAACTTATTAATGCATTCCTCGCCTCACCATGAACATTTCGCAGCTTTTTCGAAGTCCCTGTGTCGCTTAGAAAACATCTTATTGAAGCTTCATAAATCAGTCGAAAGACCTTCTCGCGATCTCCAGTAAGTCGTGTATGATAGTGTAGTCTGCGGGGGAGGGGGGACAAGTTCTTACCGTTCCCAACACTTGCTATCTTATTCCATTCGCTTTGTTTGTTTCCTATAACTCGCTCTTTGCTTCTTGTAGAAAATTATTTTCCTCTACATAGATCCCTTTATTCTGCCATCTATTTCTTTCGTGCTGCGTCCAAGTTTCATCTTCTTCCTTTTCTTTATTTGTCCTTCACCCATCTCTTCCGTTTCCCTCGGCCTTTCCATATTTCCCACAGATAACGTTTCTCTCCCACATTTTTTCTCTTCTGTAATTTCAGCTGCTCAGCTTTCTTTACATCTCCAGTTCTCTTCATTTCTCTGGTTTTCCACATCTTCTCTCCATTTTCAGCCGCAAGTTCTTCCTCAGGTTCTTTTTTCTCTTCTAATCTAGGGGCCGACCAAACTTCTCGCAGCCCCAACTATCTCCTTGCCTCCAGTTCTCTTCCTTGCTATTGTTCCCTATATTTTCTCCCCATTTCCCCCAGCTACCATTTGCGTCCCAGGTTTTTCTGTTTCCCCTAACCTCAGCTGCCGACCAAACTTTTCTCAGCTCCAACTTCGACAAGCAGTCGCAAATGACTCCAAGTCTCGGCAGCATTAGACTTTTGTGACTTAAGACATCAATATCGACAGCCTCCGTGACGGACAGTAGAAGATTCCCGTGTGTCGGGAATGATTTTGTACCGGTAGTTTTCAGGCCCTGGACTTGGGAATTGTTCTGGAATCTGTCATTGATGGTTGATGGGAATGGGATTCGTTTGGGAATAGGTTTACATTCCTCTTGACGCAAAATTATTGTAAATTTATGTGCCAACTATATATCTTATCCGCATGTTAAAATTCAGGCAATGGAACACTTCAGGCTGCTATTCATTCATTTATTCATTCATCTGATGTGCAATATTAATTCATTTATTCATCCAACTGTTGTACACAGCAACCATATGAGATGCAGTAAATGAATTTTCTTCCTTTCTGACGGATTTTAGTCCCGGGAATTGATCGGGAATTCAACAAAATGGTGACGGAAATAGAAATCAATTGGGTTTAGATTTGTCTGACTTTGGCTCATAGTCATGGGAATTAGCCTGGAATCTAACAATGCTCGACAGCAGGAATGGGATCGCTGAGAACTCTGATTTGTTACATGCGTCCAAAATCACTGGAAGTGGCTGAGATTTTGACCTCGATGTGGAGCAGAAATCATTGAGCTTTGCCTGACCTTCTGTCAGTCTGTCAACTTGTCAGTGTGTCTATCAACTCAAGCCCAAGTACCTCGCAACATCACACACTGTGCTTAATTTTGCCTACAGATGTTGTCCTAATTTTACCTACAGATGCTGCGTTAATTTTGCCTACAGATGTTGCCTTAATTTTGCCTACGGATGTTGCCTTATTTTGCCTATAGAAGTTGCCTGAATTTTGCCTAGAGATGTTGCCTTAATATTACCTACAGATGTTACTTTACTTTTGCCTACAGATATTGCCTTAATTTTACTTATAGGTGTTGCTCTAATTTTGCCTACAGATGTTGCCTAAAGATGTTGTCTTATTAGTGACGTGCACTCACAGTATGATGACTCACTTAGCCATGGGACGGTACAGTCCAGTAATGCCTGTAATGAACGGCTGGAAAGCCTTCTCGTAGAGTGAGCATAATGGAAGCAACCATATTTGATTACTTGCGGTAAAAGTTTTAAGAAGGAAGGTTCATTTCGAAGTGGAACGCTATCCTTTACTTCAGCCCGAGGAGGACCTCATTTTGGCCAACATGACATATATATTTCATACACGAACGTGGCAACGCAGAGAGACATTGGCAAGATCGAGTTCATTTTCGCCCACGGTTTAATTTTCAACATTAAAACTGAACGAAATTATCTGGTCCGCCCAATGCTTTCTTAACAGTTATAAAAAAACCCGTAACATTCGTGGATGAACCCGTTCCGTGAGTAGATATGATGAGGTGACTCACCCACCGCTTGTTGAGTTACTCACGCATTTCTCCGAGTGGAGGAGCAAGAGCCTGGGTGGGTCAGCTTTAAAATTTGAGACTCTGCAACCCCCCGCGGCGGGTGAGGGCAGGGCTTTGGTAGGTCATGGCAGGATGGCAGATCCCGGTGCAGTAATGAGATCAGTGCGTGAGATCAGCGAGATACGACACGGGATCTTACTTCATGTCAGATATGATCGACAGTGATGTTAATGGGAACTATAATGCAGGTAATAAGGGGATGAAAGAGGGCATCAGGTCCTATGCACTTTATCTACGACACTGTCAATGGTATTGCTACCGGAAGACAAAATACCCGATTGGAAAATTTTAAGTAAAAAGCCGATGCGAATAAGAGACAAAAACTGACTTATCAAATGTTTATCTATAATTTTCAGATCATTTGGCAGCTACTGCTGTGCGAGTTATATAAAATCCGGAGATGACGACTACGACCGCAGAATGTCAACTTAAATTTTGGCGCGCCACGCAATGCTATTCCTGCGGGAAAGAAATATTTCTTCAGGGGTTTGTTCAAAATAGCTAGAGTCCCCACGGACATCCACAGCCCGTGGCATAATATATCCTCCCCCTTTTGCTCGCTACAGTAGGGTGTAGTGAAGCAATAGTAAATCTTTAGTGGGCAAGTGACCATATATAGCTCTTACATTGACAAAATGAGGCCTAAGAATTTTCTTAGTCGCAGGCTTGGATTGGTATTCCAACTGTATCTACCGTATGCGACCATCTTAGCTTTTGGATTACATGAAACCGCTGGCCAATGTCATGCATAAGGAACAGACAGCACGTCAAGATGCCGAAATTAGTCCTGCTGCGGTTGCGTATCTATGCTACCGACTTGGTCCACGCAGGTATCAGCCGGAATCGGTCCCTGCTGCGGTTGCGTATCCATGCTGCCGACTTGGTCCACGCATGTATCAGCTGGAATCGGTCCCTGCTGCGGTTGCGTATCCATGCTACCGACTTGGTCCACGCATGTATCAGCTGGAATCGGTCCCTGCTGCGGTTGCGTATCCATGCTACCGACTTGGTCCACGCATGTATCAGCCGGAATCAGTCCCTGCTGCGATTGCGTATCCATGCTGCCGATGCACCACAAAAGACAGAAATAATTTGTCTCCCGCAGCAACGGCCGCTGTCACGGCATTGTAGCGACAGATCGAGCGCCGGCCGCCCGTTGTATGGGACAACGCTGGAGAAAATACAACAAAAGAAGCAGTTGTTTCGCAGCTTTTATTTAGCTCGGGCGCTATTATTTATGCAAGCGTTGTAAAGGAAACGAGGTCGGTCGCTTTTTGCAAAGAAAGAATTTAGTTTGTAAAGCTTGGAGATTTCAGAATATTGTGAGAGACATGGAGGGGAATCTGTAGTGTGTTTGTGATGTGTAGACACATGCAGGTGTGTTCGTTTGTGTAGATGTGTGCTGTATGAAGGTTTGTGTATATTGGTGAATGTATACTCAAGTCCACACTCTAGTAAGCGCTGAAGAACATATCCCTAATACACTTGATATGTATCTTCATAGACACCATTTGCACATTCAGTGCAAAAATAGCACATACCTCAATACACACCGTAGTATACACACAAATATCGCAAGGTAGCAGCAGCCTAGGGTGCTAAACTCGTGAGGCTAGACGTTGCAGGCTCGAGTGCCAACACAGGCACGCGAGCTTCGCAGCGCTGGACGCCTGGCTCAGCACTTGTTTGGTATGCACAGCTGCCGTGGGGGTGCTTACCTTTCTCAGAAATGGGGAGGGTAGGGCAAGCACATGTCGTTGTAAAAGAACCTTCCGTCCATGGCGCCATAATGCTTGACGATCCATTGTCGACCGACTGCAACCGTATACGCCTCTGGGACCAATTGACTAGTACGCATCCAGTAAACACCCAGTACATGTCCAGTACACACCCAGTACATACTCAGTACATATCCAGAATACACCCGGCACACACGCAGTACGGTACACACCCAGTACACACCCACCATACACCCAGAACACACCCAGCACACATTCAGTACACACCCGTTGTACACCCAGTACACACTCAGAGCCCATCCACTACCCACCCAGTACACACCCTGTACACACCCAGTACACACCCAGTACACACCCTGCATGCACCCAGTACACACCCTGCATACACCCAGTACACACCCAGTACACACCCTGCATACACCCAGTACACACCCTGTACACACCCAGTACACGCCACAGCCCCAGCAACTCGCTGCTGTCACGGCCCCAAATTGCAAGTCGCCTTATTTGTTGCTCCACTGAA
>LQNS02278089.1:8869992-8886343 GCA_001587735.2 Parhyale hawaiensis | reverse complement strand
CCCCCCCGGTTGCGACATCCCTGATTTTCAGCCATAAGTTCTTTCTCAGGTTCTTTTTCTCTTCTAATCTAGGGGCTGACCAAACTTCTCACAGCCCCAACTATCTCCGTGTCTCCAGTTCTCTTCCTTGCTATTGTTTCCTATATTTTCTCCCTATTTCCCTCAGCTACCATTTGCGTGCCACGTTTTTCTGTTTCCCCAACCTCAGCTGCCGACCAAACTTTTGTCAGCTCCAACTTCGACAAGCAGTCACAAATGACTCCAAGTCTCGGCAGCATTAGACTTTTGTGACTTAGGACATCAATATCGACAGCCTCCGTGACGGACAGTTGAAGATTCCCGTGTGTCGGGAATGATTTTGTACTGGTAGTTTTCAGGCCCTGGACTTGGGAATTGTTCTGCAATCTGACATTGATGGTTGATGGGAATGGGAATCGCTTGGGAATAGATTTACATTCCTTTTGACGGAAAAAATTGTAAATTTATATGCCAACTATAAATTTTATCCGCATGTTAAAATTAATGCAATGGAACACTTCAGGCTGCTATTCATTCATTCATGCGCCTGATGTGTACAGCAACCATATGAAATACAGTAATGAATTTCTTTCCTTTCTGACGGATTTTAGTCCCGGGAATTGATCTGGAATTCAACAAAATGGTGACGGAAATAGAAATCAATTGGGTTTAGATTTGTCAGGCATTCATGGCTCGTAGTCATGGTAATTAGCCTGGAATCTAACAATGCTCGACAGCAGGAATGGGATAGCTGAGAACTCTGATTTGTTGCATCACTCGCATGTGTCCAAAATCACCGGAAGTGGCTGAGATTGTGACATCGATGTGGAGCAGAAATCACTGAGCTTTGCCTGACATTCTGTCAGTCTGTCAACTTGTCAGTGTGTCTATCAACTAAAGCCTGAGTACCCCACAGTATCACAAACTGTGCTTAATTTTGCCTACAGATGTTGCCTTAATTTTACCTACAGATGTTGCGTTAATTTTGCATACAGAGGTTGCCTTAATTTTACCTACAGATATTGCCTAAGTTTTGCCTACAGATGTTGCCTAAATATTGCCTACAGATGTTGCGTTAATTTTGCATTCAGATGTTGCCTTAATTTTGCCTACAAATGTTGCGTTAATTTTGCCTACAGATGTTGCGTTAAATTTGCCTACAGATGTTGCCCTAATTTTGCTTACAGATTATGGATGTTGCCCTAATTTTGCCTACAGATGTTGCCTATCATTTTCCTACAGATGTTACCTTAGTTTTGCCAACGGATGTTGCCTTATTACTGACGTGCACTCTCAGTATGATGACTCATGTAGTCATGACACGGTACAGTTCAGTAATGCCAGTAACGAACGGCTGGAAAGCCTTCTCGTAGAAAGAGCATAATGGAAGCAAGCATATTTGATTACTTGCGGTAAAAGTTTTGAGAAGGTAGGTTCATTTCGAAGTGGAAAGCTATCCTTTACTTCAGCCGGAGGCGGACCTCATTTTGGCCAACATGACATATATACTTCATACACGAACGTGGCAACGCAGGGAGACTTTGGCAAGATCGAATTCATTTTCGCCCACGGTTTAATTTTCAACATTAAAACTGAATAAAAGTATTTGGTCCGCCCAATACTTTCTTAATAGTTATAAAAAACACCGTAACATTCGTGGATGAACCCGTTCCGTGAGTAGATATGATGAGGTGACTCACCCACCGCTTGTTGAGTTACTCACGCATTTCTCCGAGTGACGGAGCAAGAGCCTGGGTGGGTCAGCTTTAAAATTTCAGTCTCTGGAACCCCCCGCCGCGGGTGAGGGCAGGGCTTTGGTAGGTCATGGCAGGACGGCAGATCCCGGTGCAGTAATGAGATCAGTGCGTGAGATCAGCGAGATACGACACGGGATCTTACTTCATGTCAGATATGATCGACAGCGATGTTAATGGGAATTATAGTGCAGGTAATAAGGGGATGAAATAGAGCATCAGGTCCTATGCACTTTATCTACGACACTGTCAATGGTATTGCTACCGGAAGACAAAGTACCCGATTGGAAAATTTTTAGTAAAAAGCCGATGCGAATAAGAGACAAAAATTGACATTATCAAATGTTTATCTATAATTTTTAGATCATTTGGCAGTTACTGCTGTGCGAGTTATATAACATCCGGAGATGACGACTACGACCGCAGAATGTTAACTTAAGTTGGCGCGCCACACAATGCTATTCCTGCGGGAAAAGAAATATTGCTTCGGGAGTTTGTTCAAAATAGCTAGAGTCCCCACGGACATCCACAGCCCGTGGCATAACATATCCTCCCCTTTTTGCTCGATACAGTAGGGTGTAGTGTAGTAATAGTGACTCTTCAGTTTACAAGTGACCATATATAGCTCTTACATTGACAAAATGAGGCCTGAGAATTTTCTTAGTTGCAGGCTTGGATCGGTATTCCAACTGTATCTACCGCATGCGACCATCTTAGCTTTTGGATTACTTAAAACAGCTGGCCAATGTCATGCATAAGGAACAGGCAGCACGTCTAGATGCCGAAATCAGTCCTGCTGCGGTTGCGTATCCATGCTACCGACTTGGTCCCTGCTGCGGTTGCGTATCCATGCTACCGACTTGGTTCGCGCAGGTATCGGCCGGAATCGGTCCCTGCTGCGGTTGCGTATCCATGCTGCCGATGCACCACAAAAGACAGAAATAATTTATCTCCCGCAGCAACGGTCGCTGTCACGGCATTGTAGCGACAAATCGAGCGCCGGCCGCCCGTTGTATGGGACAACGCTGGAGAAAATACAACAAAAGAAGCAGTTGTTTCGCAGCTTTTATTTAGCTCGGGCGCCATTATTTATGCAAGCGTTGTAAAGGAAACGAGGTCGGTCGCTTTTTGCAAAGAAAGAATTTAGTTTGTAAAGCTTGGAGATTTCAGAATATTGTGAGAGACGTGGAGGGGAATCTGCAGTGTGTTTGTAATGTGTAGACGCTTGCAGGTGTGTTCGTTTGTGTAGCTGTGTGCTGTATGTAGGTCTGTGTATGTTGGTGAATGTATACTCGAGTCCACACTATAGTAAGCGCTGAAGTACATATCCCTGATACACTTGATGTGCATCTTCATGGACACCATTTGGACATTCAGTGCAAAAGTAGCACATACCTCAATACACACCGTAGTATACACACAAATATCGCAAGGTAGCAGCAGCCTAGGGTGCTAAACTCGTGAGGTTAGACGTTGCAGGCTCGAGTGCCAACACAGGCACGCGAGCTTCGCAGTGCTGGACGCCTGGCTCAGCACTTGATTGGTATGCACAGCTGCCGTAGGGGTGCTTACCTTTCCCAGAAATGGGGAGGGTAGGGCAAGCACGGGTCGTTGAATAAGAACCTTCCGTCTATGGCGCCATAGTTCTTGACGATCCATGGTCGACCGACTGCAGCCGTATACGCCTCTGGGATAAGTTGACTAGTACACATCCAGTAAACACCCAGTACACGTGCAGTACATGCCCAGTACACACCCAGTTCATACTCAGTACATATCCAGTATACACCCGGCACACACGCAGTACGGTACACACCCAGTACACACCCAGAACACACCCAGTACACATCTAGTATGCACAGTACACCCCAAGTACACTTCCAGCACACATTCAGTACACACCCGTTGTACACCCAGTACACACTCAGCGCCCA
Organism: Parhyale hawaiensis; assembly: GCA_001587735.2. Taxonomy (NCBI): domain Eukaryota; kingdom Metazoa; phylum Arthropoda; class Malacostraca; order Amphipoda; family Hyalidae; genus Parhyale; species Parhyale hawaiensis. The sequence continues at coordinate 8,882,637 of LQNS02278089.1, read as the reverse complement.
TCCAGTATTCGCCCAGTACACACCCAGTACGCACGCAGTACACACCCAGTACACACCCCGTGCACACCCAGCATACAGCCACCACACACGGAGTACACACCCTATGCACACGCAGTATACACCCAGCAAATAGCCAGTACACACCCTATACACACGCAGTATACACCCAGTACACACCCAGTACACGCCACAGCCCCAGCAACTCGCTGCTGTCAGGCCCCAAATTGCAAGTCTCCTTATTTGTTGCTCCACTGAACCGTAGAGCAGCCGCTTCCCCACCCAAGGTTGGGGGTCCACCCCCCACCCCCCTCCCTCAGGGCGTTGGAAGTCTTCATATACTGCGCAGAGCAGAAATGCTCTCCGTCATATTTGCTAACTAAGGTAAGCAAACGTACAACCCTATTGGAGCGGCTCACTTCTTTGGCCACGCCCCATGCAGCTAAAATTTCTCGCATGAAAAAACGTAACATCGGGTGCAACTATCTACTGTTCCCCACCGACGCAACCCAGATCGTACGACACACTATCGGTCACAGGCGCCATGTCTCCCGTAAAAACGCATTGCGTCGCTTGCTGTGTCAGTGGGGTCCCGGACCTAGCATGACGTTTGAAACAATGCTATAACGATCAGGCGCCGACGCTTTGTTTGGCCCTTATAAAACGGTTGCACGGATCTTCACCAAAAGTTAATCATCTGTTACTCCTAACATACCTAACATTCCCTGAACATTTCATAAGTTTACTTGGTAACAAAGAAGCAGATCAACAGACAAACTCGATGAAAACAACAACCTTGACGAAGGTAAAAATGCTCAAATCTATCCCAGTTAACAGAGGGACCTTAAAAAGAACAAAAACAACAGCACCTGTTCATAGCGTCGCAACGAATACATTTACTAGCAAGAAACACCAGTTCATTAGCATAGATTGATCACTGGTATAGGAGACAGCATTAATTATGGTTATTTTTAGGTCATTCTTTGGTCGCAATGTCGCATGAGTTTATTAGCCCATCGATGAATTATACTGATGAATCTGGATCCCATTTTTATAAATTTATTCCTTGTATCACCACCAACAGTTTATATCCTATTTCGTATACCGAAGTTAGTCAGGAAATATTTTACTGACGCTTCATCGATCAGTAGGACCTAGTTGGTTTTCGAGTGGATTATTATTATATAGAGTAGTGAATTCAACAAACTAAAATGGATTTAAAATTCTTTGCCAGCATTTTTGATGAAGGGGTAGACTGGTAATTACGAAGCATTATTACAAAGATCCTCAGCATTATTTCCTAGCATCTCCAGAAACGCTACAGGAAAAAGAAGAAGACAGAAGAAAAAGAGGCGCTTAATTTATTTCTCCGAAGGCACCGCATTTATTCCTTCATAAATTTTGGGCGACCTAAATGCTGTTTAATGGCGGCGCAGACGTTAATTTATCGCGAGAATTTGCATGGCTGCGCGAAATCTTTTCTAACTCATTTGCTTGGAGTCGCAATTTAAAAAAATGTTCCAACGCAGTGTGCTGTAGTGAAGTTATGTTTGAGTTAACCCTTCCGTGCATCAATAAAGCATCACTTTACCTCTGCATATCACAATTTGTAACGTTCACAAATGTATACACTACACTACACACGGAGAAGTCTCTATAGCGCTAACACTATTTCTATTTTTAAAATGTAAATTTAATCAAACAGCAATTTGGATTTATCTCCGTATAAATAAGAATTACTCACCGTTATAGATTTTTCTGAGTGTTCACACAAAAGGGTTAAATGCATGTAGTGTGCTATCGAAAGTATTAACTGAATAAACGTGCTAACCATCATATAACCACATTATCATCAATCGGGAAACTTTATGGGTTACTGCAAGGGCCAAGTTATTCCTATGATGTGAAGGTACAGAAAAAAACATCTGTATAAAGTTTACATCAGCTAGCGTACCTAGTACACTTTAATTAAAATATGCAGCCTATTGACTATACAGATTAGCTACACTGGCAGAGTTCTCATTGTGCTCTCACTCAAGTTAATAATACATTATGCAGTAGTTGACTTTTCTGTGTATTTCATCATGTAGTACTTACACTCTGGCTAGCTTTCCTACGTACATTAGGGAGCAATATAGAGTGCAAATATACATAGATATACATTGGCTGCCTTTAACCTTAACTTTGGCGGGTAATATGTATGTGCTAGCTGACTGCTTCTCTCACTTTGGACTGTAAAGTATAATAAATGACTATAAAAATAACATATAAATATTCATTTGTAAAATCTACGGATGCTTGTCACCATGCTTACCTGTTCAGTGCCATCAAATTCAGAGAGCATTATCAAACCCTCGGTCCGTAAATTGGACTTCTTTCACTCGCTTCAGTGCTACAACAAAGCATCTGTTCACACAGTAAACACTTTGAAAACGTTCCTCACTGAAGCTTTCCCTCATATCAACTTCAAGTTTTCGTACAAAAACACATTTACCATATATAGGGTCCTACTTCAAATTTAAAGACAAACCTCCATACCACCTTTGTCTAGTGTTATCTACCGTTACCTGTGCCTCATACATCGATAGCACTGGACAACACTTCAAAGCCCGTATTGACCAACATTTTGGTATATCTATTCTAACGGGTTTACCACTTGCAAAAACCCCACATTCAGCTCCCCGCCTACATGCTGAGCAAAACAACCATCCCATCAGCAAGAATGACTTCTCCTTCATTGACTTTTCAAACCTAATCGAGGTCACAACATTAGAATCACTCCACATCCGCAGAACAAAATCCAGCCTCAACAATATGATCTCAGCTGCACCGCTTCACACAGGTCACAGTTAGCCTCACATGCGCTGACTGTACAGGCACCGATGTCCAGCCCCTCCAGGTAGCTTTTTTCATTCCCGTTTAGACTCCCCACACCCCTGATAGAACCTACACTCTGATTCCTCTTCCCTCCATAATTGAAATAAATAAAAAATATTCTTTTAATCATAGCTGATAGGTTTAAATTTAGTCCTCTGATGACGGGAAGCACCGTATTCACGAAACGTTAGATCTTATTTTTGATGATGGTCGACATATTTTATCATTTAAAAGCTACTTCTACAACTCATCTCATTCAAATCAACAAGTCCGAACTATTGGCCAATACTCAGTAATCTCGGTCTCACTCACCCTTGTTCCATCCTCAAACTTTGCGTTTTTTTGGACTTCGGTAATTTCGAACAGACCGGCAGGCCTCATGAAGCTCCGGCACCACTTTGATGTTGCCCTCAAACGGAGCGGCGTCATTGATGTTGGAAAAGTTCAGTGATGGGAATGGTTCGCTTAGCCAGGCTGCCAGATGAGATGGGAATGGCTGGGAATATTGATGGTACCGAGATAGGAATACTGTAGGCATATGATATACGAGGTGAATTATGCATGGGAATGCGCTCTTACTGTTGTGAACAATAAAAAAATCAGCTATAATAGCTTGATTTTGAATGAATCATGGGATAATGATATTATGGCTCAGGTGTGAAAAATACTTTTGTTCCTTCTGAAAAAGGTAAAGTTGCCTAGATCGTATACCACAACTAGGAGACCCACAAACACTACTTCGTGTCGCAGAAAATGCTCAGGGATCAGAGCTATAGCGCCAGGGACAGAAGATTTGTATGACAACTGCTTTCCTTCAACCGTCCTCATTGCTTGTTAGCTCAGTGCTTTCGCAGTTGTAAATGAATGATAGAAATGCTGACGTTTCAATCCCGAGCATCAAGACTTCGCCTATGTACTTTGGAACCGAACATCTGACCTCGAAACAAGGAGCGAGAGACAGCGCTCTAAGCCCTCGGTCAGATGAGTAAGATTATCCAACACCGATGAGATTCATATTATAAATATAAGTTATTAATGTCGAGGGGGAGATCCCATGCAAGAAAGTATTACATTCATAATTATTCAGTGCGCGCAAAATATATGTTCTTGTTCTTTTGAAAACACACTAAGGCAAAGTTGCTTACTACCAATGTATTATGTAGCACTATCTAAGGCTAGTACCCACGTTAGTCAAAAGCCGAAGAAACTGCTGTAAATACGAGAAATATTATGAGCAAAACCGCACTTCTCTGTGCACACAGACTTCGAGCTCCGTTCAAATAAACAACAATGTCACGGCTATAAGCTGAAAAGCGTGACAAATAATAAATTTAATACGCAGAATAAAATAATATTGCTCTCCATTGCCTTCACAATTACTGTTAAGTCAAAGTTTATGATAAATATCTTAAAAATAATCAGCTATCGCGTCTACGAATTGAACAACCTACAACTCGATAGACGGTTTGTTTACAAAATTTTGCGCATTTGACTAGAAACTTGCACACTAAAACACTGCATGCTCCGTCCTGAAATTTTACACATAAGCGTGAGCGTGCAGGTTTTCAGACGTGTATTCTGGGGTTGAAACTCACAAATTCGTTTAGTTGGCTGGCGTGTGGCACCGGCTTCATATAGACGGCGTTTCCGTAGCTAGCGGAGCTTTTCAGAGATGATACGCGCAGATGACTTAGCGACGTTGCTGCACTTCTGTGACAAGTATAAAACCATGCATGACGTCACCATCCACCCCAGTCTATCGCATTTTATTCAGTTCCCACCACGAGAAGGTCGACTCCATCACCTGACCAATCAGAGAAGCCGAACTTCGTGCCAAGAACTTGCTGAAGCGTGATTGGTTGCCATGTTACTATTGGCTTGATTTTGGTCACCAGTCAGCATACTCATCTCTTATTATTCACTGTTGTGTTGTAGCCTTCTACAGTACAACACTTTCTTGAGACTCGATGTGCCATACTTTTTAACCCCAGTTCTTTCTGGTAAAACTTACACAGCAGCTACGTCCCCGCAGCACAAGAGTAGCATAAAACCACAGTTGCTTTCTCAAATGCCGTATCATGGACATGTCATTTGCTCTTTACTTAAAGACTGTGAAAATCGTGACAAACATCGCGGTTTGAAACTAGGCTCGGAGGTAACACGCGCAGAGCGCTTCATCGTTTATTTTCATTCGAGCTAGAAAGGAGATTCAAGGTTTTTTCGCTTGATAGAAAAGATCCCTGGTAGCACAAATTTATACACTCCCACATCCGACAGCTTACGCACTATTAAACAGGCTTCCTGATTCCTGATACTTAGCAAAGTGTGCTCGCTGGCTACCGTCAGCCAGGTCCAAGCACAGAATATGCTGCTACAACTGGCAGATTTCGACTCTCGCCAGATTTGACTGATGCTCACTACAAATACTTGACCTCCGAGGTAATAAGCGTATTAATTTTACAGAAGATAAAGATATTCTTGTATATGTGGTGGAAAACTGTTGCTAGATTTTTCTTTTATTTTTAAATGCCTTGTTTTACTTCGAGCCATCATTATGTACTTGGGTAAACAACGGTGTGGGAGGGTCGTGCTTTAGATAAATTCACTTTGGAGCATAGAGCAAATGGCGCTTTATCAAAGCAGGCCACCTATCATAGCCCATAAGTTGGCTTAAGGGCAGCTCTTACCGAGAGTAACTCTACACTTTAGGGACTCGGAGAAGCGATCTCAATTGCCTGAAGTTTTCGCTTTAAGTGCTGCCGTAAATATTTGACCGCTGCACTGCTCTTCTGGCTGCGAAGATAGCCAACTTGAACCTTTCTTTGTGTCTAACTTGCTGCGCCCTCTGTTGCCAGCTAGCTTTTTTGATAATTTTTTAATTACTACGTTTTTGATGCATCAGCCCTTATCTGCATGTGAGCATCAAAGTAAACTTTCCGTATGAATAGTTCTCTCTAAAACGTACTAGTTAATCACGCCGAGTTATCCCGTTGTTATACATCTTTAACTTGGAACTTCAGCGAGGTATCGTGCCTGGCCTGCGATGCAGCAGCAAGGGTGACTGACCTCAGTGTTCCTTTAACTAACATATACAAACTCACTCTACACAGTTGTGAAGTTTACAGATAGTGAAATTCTTACAAAAACTGATGGGCAATTAAGGGACTAAATGGTTAAGATACAATGACAACTAGAGAACACTCTGAGGGCGCATACCTCCGCCAAGCAACGCACCGAAAAAAAATTCAAATCGGTTCTGAAACCATGATTTTATTTATATCAACACTAAAATCTAATCATTGTGTCTTTTGGTGGTATCAATAGTTTTTGTTGATGATCTGTTCATAACTTTTCGTATTACGCTGCCAATAAATATTATGACTTACATAAGTCAAGCACAAAAACAGACCAACCGATCATCACCAAAATTTAATCATTTATGTTTTTAACATTACGAACAATTCCTACAAATTTCATAAAATCCATGCATAACTTTTTAAGTTATTGTGTTAACAAACATAAAATCAAACACAATGACAAACAAACGAACAAACAAACAGTTCATAAAAATTTGGTTATTTGCTCTTCGTAATTTACTTAGCAACTCGTGTAAATTTCATGAAAATCTGTCAATAATTTTTTAGTTATCGTACTAAAAAAAATGGGCAAAAAAACAAACGTATGAATGAATTTTTACCAAAAGTTGATCATCTGTTACTGTTAACATGCCTAACAATCGCTGTAAGTTTCGTAAAGATCCATTCATATTTTTTTGAGTAATCTCTGTGACAGACAAACACATAACCTCATCGGCGGAGGCAATGAAGATACTTAGAACTTATTGCATTATTAGTTTAATAAATTAAGAACATAACTGGTAGGTGATGATTGCACTGTTCTCGTTTCACTGGTCAGAAAGGCCGTCACTGGGTCAATAATGCCTTCACTGGGTCAAAAGTACGGTCAATACCCTCTCGAAATACCATCTTTGAGTTGAAGCTATCGTCACTAAGTTCGAAATACCCTCTTTGAGTTACAACTATCGTCACTAAGTTCGAAATACCCTCTGTGAGTTAAAACAATCGTCACTGAGTTCGAAATACCCTCTTTGAGTTAAAACTATCGTCACTGCGTTCGAAATACCCTCTGTGAGTTAAAACTATCGTCACTGCGTTCGAAATACCCTCTGTGAGTTAAAACTATCGTCACTGCGTTCGAAATACCCTTTGTGAGTTAAAACTATCGTCATTGAGTTCGAAATACCCTCTTTGAGTTAAAACTATCGTCACTGCGTTCGAAATACCCTCAGTGAGTTAAAACTATCGTCATTGAGTTCGAAATACCGTCTTTGACTCAAAAATACCGCCAGAGTCAGAAATACCGCCACAGAACAGGAAGTGCCTATCACTGAGGCAGATAAAGAGCAAGAACACCAGCGGCACCAGTCATCAATGGCCCAATGCCGATTTTTTCCGGGCTGTGGACCGAGGGGTCATCCATCAGAGAGATGTTGGGCTGATGAATGGGGCTCGCTGATAAAACCTTCCTTGGGGGGGGGGGGACTTTGATTCGAGCTCTCCTATAGTAGATGGAAATGTAAACTTTAAAATTTAGCAGGTAGTCGTCTCTCTTCAGACCGTAAGGCCCACTGGTTCCAGTGCAGGTATATAGCGCTACTCCTGTGAATCATCATGTTTAATAGTGTCGTAACTACTCTACATATTTGCATTTAACACTCCTCTCTTACCTAACCTATGTATTACATTTCAGTTAGTGCTATTCCTACGAGAAGGCAAATTAATTCCTGAATGAAATGGCTAGCAGTATCCTGACTACTAGGCACATATGCATTTAATTGTATCGTGACCAGAGTACACATGTGTATGAGTTAATTGGCTGTTGCTACGGAAAGTAAAGAATAAGTAATATGAGCCTTGAAGGCTTTGCTGAAACTGTGCTCGGGATTCTCCTGGCTCGGGATTCTCCTGGCTCGGGATTCTCCTGACTCGGGATTCTCCTGACTCGGGATTCTCCTGGCTCGGGATTCTCCTGGCTAGGGATTCTCCTGGCTCGGGATTCTCCTGGCTCGAGATTCTCCTGGCTCGGGATTCTCTGGGCTCAGGATAAAAGAGAGCTGTCTATCCGAAGCAGAGACAGCTGGGTCACGAAGCTTTCTGGAGGATATATATGCAGGGACTGCTAGGTAAAGAGGATATATATATATAAATTAAAAGCCCGGTAGACCGTAAAAATTTCACTGGTACAGCTAGTAATAATGATGCTCTCAGATCCGTACCATGCATACGAAAGTTGAAGAATATACGAAGCCAGACAGTGTATCTTCTACGGAAGACCTGTCAGCAGTGCAGCTTAAGTTAGAACTTGATTCATTCTATCGCTTAGAAGCAACTCAACTCATCCGACTGTGTAGTGCGTAGTCGTGGCCGTGACTTCAGCATGACGTCTCGGAAGAACGTGCAGTAATTCTTAAAAAAAAATATCGATCTTTACGGGATTGAAAGTCTCATACTTAGGAGTGATAGTTGAAAGTTCACCATTGCTACATGCTATGGTGTAAAAATTGCAGTAGTGACAGAGATATTCAACAATTTTTTATGCAGTTAAACTTTAGGCCAGCTGTACTGGGGCTGCGTAAAGGGATTGGTTGAGGTGCTTCTAGGCTGTTGACGTCAACGCACGCCGTTCTTGGGTACCGGGCTTTACGTATAGACAGGTACCTAGAATGTTTCATGCATTGTTCTTTTAACTGTAGGAGTCCATTCACCAATTCTTGGTTACAGATCCACCATAATCAATTTTTGCCTTTGCTAAATTTACAAGGTAACTAGAACATTCTGAGAGCGCATACCTCCGACAAGCAAGGCAACGTTAACGAAATATTGAAATTGGCTCTTAAGCCGTGGTTTTCTTAGTATCAACACCAAAAATATGATCATTTGTGCCCTTTAATATTATTAACAGCTTTTTGTAATTTTCGTGAAGATCCGCTCATAACGTCTTGAGTTATGCTGCTAACAAATACTATGACAAACATAAGTCAAACATACAAACGAACCAACCGATCTGCACCAAAATTTAATCATTTATATCTTTTAACATTACTAACAACTCCTGTAAATTTCATAAAGATCCATTGAGAACTTTTTGAGTTATTGTGCTAACAAGCATAAATTTAAACACCGCAACAAACAGATCATAACAAAAATCTGGCCATTTACTCTTCGTAACAAATCTAACAACTCATGTAAAGTTCATGAAAATCCGTCCTTAACTTTTTGAGTTACGGCACTGAGAAACAATAGGCAGACAAACAAACGGATGGACGAATTTTCACGAAAAGTTAATCATCTGTTACTGTTAACATACCTAACAATACCTGAAAATTTCGTATGGATCCGTTCATAACTTTTTGAGTTATCTTCGTTACAGGCAAAGATACAAGCAGAGAGACAAACACGACAAAAACATAATCTCCTTTAACTATTCAACGAGTGCTAAGCTATTAGTGAAGTGTTGTATCGAATTGTAAGGTGAGATTGACTCAAATTTAAGCATTGCATTCTTACAATTTTTCGTCTATGTATCATTTCCCCTAGTTTCTTCTATCGGGTCTCTATCTTTCCCTCCCTATCGCAGCTCTTGAGCGTCGGTTTAAGGCAAAACTTTTGCCATTTACCCCAACATTACGGAGCCGAAGAGTTGAACAATGGCCGATTGCTTTTATCTCTGACCTTGAAGATAAGGATTTTTGTGGTTCGGACTCTAAGCATTTCCCCTGAAGTCGTTCTTGGCACTTATGTGATACCTTATATGAAATAATATTCGTTTAGTTTCGGCCAGAAACTTACTAGTAATATAGTTTTTACTATTATATATACATTTTCCTGATTTCAGCTAAGCCTATATTCAGAAAACACTGCCTACGGTTCTATTTTTTTTAGTTCCAAAAATAGGTTTTCTTGTTTGCAAGTCTTTCAAAACACTTTTTTTATCAAGTCATAATCTCGTGGATGTTTAATTTTAAGCACACAGATAGTCAACTGAAAACGCATATTAAATACTTCACAGTCTGGAAATTGTGATATATTTTGGAATTTTTCATGTATTATACTTGAAGGTCTTGTCGGTGATAGAGTTAATATCATGTTTGGTGACAGTGTTAATATCATGTAATTTGATCTTGTAGATATTACATTTGATGATAATTTTAACAATATATTTAATGAAATTTTAAATGTTATTTTTGATGATCATGTTAATATCGTGCTTAATAATCTTGTTAATAGTATATGTAATGATTCTGTTTATATATATATATATATATATATATATTCATTTAGCATGCAGCCGCAGTAATGAGAGTTGATTTTTTTCTTTTTAAATTTCAGTCTGGGTGCCGTCTATACTGCAAGAATTACAGCCACACCGCTTCTTAAGCACCAGACCCGGAAACATGAAATGAACTGTGGATTTTCCGTAGGAAGAGCTGTGCTTAAATACCTGATGAGAAGTATGCTAGTTCGTTTAGGGTTGTTGGAATGATAACTAGAGCACTCTGAGAGCACATACCTCCGCCAAGTGAAGCAACGGTAGCAAAAAATTCAAATTGGCTCTGAAACCATAATTTTCTTTGTATTAACTCCAAAATCTAATCATTTGTGCCTTTGATAGTAATAACAGCTTGTGCAACTTTCTTGAAGATCCGTTCATAGCTTTTTGAGTTATGCTGCTAACAAACGTTATGACAAACATGAGTCAAACATACAAACGAATGAACCGATTTCTCTTTGACAGAGAGACAAACAAACAAATTTGTAATAGCTTGGGAGATAACTCAGCGTGCATCACTTGAATTTCCCCAGTAAATGAGCTGATACCAAGTGAACTCTTTCCAAAGTTAAGCCAAAGCAGTGCTTACGTCCCAAGTCGCTGAATTCATACTTGTTGTATCCGGTTAATTATAAAAAAGTACACAGTTTTATGAGTCCTAGATGTATTTCAGACTGGAAGATACACCTAAAACTTTACAATGGACAATGGTGACCGCTGCTAACCACACTCAGTGACGGCTAAGATCTTATAACATGTTTGGTTGACTCGCAGTTGTGTCTACAAATGCAAGCATCTCGATCGGTTGGCTTAGTAATCTCGACAGCTTAAGTTTCGGATACATCCTTAGAGCTACATTGACTTAGAAACTAGAAATTACATAAATTGCTACGTATTCCCAACGAGATCGCAGACTATGCGACTCAAAGAACCGTCAGTTGCTACAAAACACAACGTCACATATAGAAAATACCCGCGGGCACAAGCTGCTTCATTTGCCAGGGCAGCAATCACTTATATATAAGAAAAAAAAAAAAAAAACATCGATTGATGATTCCCGTTATAACCTGACACCGGAGACACCAGAACCAATAGTATCACGGCCACCTGTGCTGTTCACCATCTGTAGAACATTGCCCTGGAAATTGTAATCCGAGGTGCTTGCGAGCACGCATGATCGTCTCTGGTTTGGCTGAGGGCTCCCCTTTTTTCTTTTTTTTTTCAGCCATCTAAATGATACTGACATAATGGCAATAGCTCATAGAGGGCCGAGGCGTGAGTGCTGGCTAGTCTCTGGGAATGGACCTATTGGTCCGTCTACTGCCAGCTATCTAATCTAATCTACAGTACTCCCGGGCAGAATTGATTGTCGGAGTTTGCGAAGTTGTTCTGCTTAGCCCATGCGTATCTCTTATACCGTTTCGGAAACAGATGTTTCTGTCATTCACAGTTAATGGCTTAAAGTCAGACACTCAAATCACGGTGGCCAAAACGAAGCTCTTGATTGGTTTTCTGGTCAATTTAAGCTAAGCGAACGGACTGCTTCATTTCCACTGGCACTTACTTTCGCTAATTTCAAATCTGGGACCACTCGTTTTATTTCCCAAGACGGACTTCGGCATGAATCTTTTTTGTCTCTTTCTCGAACATTTCTCACTTTAATTTTCAGTGTTGTGTGTCAAGTTGTGAGGCGACGCTGTATTTTTCAAGCTCCTGCCTTTTACCCACATGGCTCTTCTCTCGTTGTGTAATTTAATAACAGTTAACGTTCTATTTTGCCATTAAATGTTAGCTATTTTCGCCGGTTAATCTTTTTCCATGGGAAATGGCTTCTGATTTTCCATTTCTTATATTTCAAGGGCAGTACTGCCTTGCAGTGCTGCAGCACTTCGTGGAAAAAAATTCCCTAGAAGTTGTTTGCAACCATTTTGTAGGGTCAGGTAGCCATAATCTAAAAGACATGTGAGGGCACCTAGAGAACATGTACCGACATTTAGAAAACAAACAAAAACGTATAGGGGAACAGGTGACATTTGCTCAGGTTAGGTCACCAAGAGCCCAAAATTAACGTGTCTGGTACACCCCTTCCACATTTCTGGATAAGACGTGTTAGAAACGTCGGGTCGAAATTGCTTAGATCCAAAAAGTTGGGTATTTAGAAAGAGGTTCTAACCGTCGGGTAAGGTTAGGTAGGCAAGGTCTGTTTTTTTTTAGAAAACAAAAAACTCGAAGAGGTGAATTTTGGGCTCTTGGTGACATATGGTAAGGTTCTGTTGACATAAATCGCTACCATGTCTGGTATCTTAGCAAGCTTTCACCCTTGGCAGGGGTTCCCAAGGTGTGCATGTACCTCTTAGGGGTGCGGGAGGACCTTTCCAGAGGTGCGAAATTCTGTTATGTTTCGCAGTCATTGACAAATTA
>LQNS02278089.1:8857852-8869287 GCA_001587735.2 Parhyale hawaiensis | reverse complement strand
TCTTAGCAAGCTTTCACCCTTGGCAGGGGTTCCCAAGGTGTGCATGTACCTCTTAGGGGTGCGGGAGGACCTTTCCAGAGGTGCGAAATTCTGTTATGTTTCGCAGTCATTGACAAATTAACTTGAATTTGTAGCACAAAAGTTAGTATAAATTTCATTTGTCATCATCATATGGGTACTTAATTTTGTAGGGAGGACAAGAACATGAAAGAAGTTCTCCAGGGGGGCCAGGCATGGCGAAGTTTGGGAACCACCGCTTTACGAGCAATTGACCATATAGGTTTACGGTGTTAGTTTTAAAAAAGTGCTTTTTACTTTATTGTAACTGAACGTAAACTATTATACAGTAAAAATATTGAACTAGTTCCATGTGCGAATGGTCAATATGTGTTATTTAGATACGTAAGTTCACGGAAAGCATTTTTAAAATATATGTCCGTATATTACAAACTTTAAATATAGGCAGAGCTCACTCCATTATGCTCATACTTACCATCATAATGTTGGAGGATATGAATGTTCATATTTTGTCATAAAAATACTACAACTACTAGAATATTTAATTCAGGGAAGGCACTGTCTAGATTAGACGGCATGTATCCCATGCCCGATATATATCGAGTATATAAGTTATTATTACGAGTATAGCAGTGCTGGAGAGCGTGAGGACGTGGGGAGAAGCTGAGGGGGTGAAGGAAGGGGAGTGTGGTTACCCTGGTAACGGTTGCCATGGCAACGCACCAGCTGCTCGACAGGTGCCGCTGTTGTTCCGGCTGCTGGCCCGATGGTAAGCGACAGCATTGTTGCATCGACGGTAATCGACAGCATTGTTGCATCGACGGTAATCGACAGCATTGTTGCATCGACGGTAATCGACAGCATTGTTGCATCGACGGTAATCGACAGCATTATTGCATCGACGGTAACCGACAGCATTGTTGCATTAACGGTAACCGACAGCATTGTTGCATCGACAATAATCAACAGCATTATTGCATCGACGGTAACCGACAGCATTATTGCATCGACGGTAACCGACAGCATTATTGCATCGACGGTAACCGACAGCATTGTTGTATCGACAATAATCGACAGCATTTTGCATCGACGGAAACCGACAGCATTGTTGCATCGACGGTAACCGACAGCATTATTGCATCGACGGTAATCGACAGCATTGTTGCATCGACAGTAATCGACAGCACTACTGTGCCGACAGCACGCCACCAGGAGACGACAGCCGACACATTCACGAGTCTCCCTGCAAGGGACCGTCAGGGACGTAAGCTGCAGCATTGCTGTCCACATGGAATTGTTTGAGTTACTGTTGGAAAGGAAGTAACAGAGCCGTATCTTACTTTATTCAACATTGCTATATAAATATACTAACAATATATGCACATATATATTCTAGAACCATGCTCTCAATTTTGTATATATAGTATACCGTATATTANGCAGCAATGCTGTCCACATGAAATTGTTTGAGTTACTGTTGGAAAGGAAGTAACAGAGCCGTATCTTACTTTATTCAACATTGCTATATAAATATACTAACAATATATGCACATATATATTCTAGAACCATGCTCTCAATTTTGTATTTATAGTATACCGTATATTATAATTATTATTGGAACTTATTATTATGGCATCGTACAGTAAGTATATTTAAGCTATTTTTGGCCTTCGTATTAATATTGTCACGGTGCAGTATTTCGGTCGCACGATCATTTGTATTTTGCTATTAAGTTTAGGTATTACCGTATCATTGTATGTGCTATTATCAAGGCGACTGGGTGGCGACACGTTCATTCAGAGCTCTACCCCGTTCTTCCGACAGTCAATTTTATAGCGCTTCTCAAAAATAAGTATTCAGAAGCCCATGCCCTAATTGCCTCTAATGGCAATAATTTCGAAGGGAATCTTCAGGCAATTATAGTAAAGCGACGTTCTATAATATCAGTAATTCATCCATTCCTGGAAAAGAGTTTAAAAAATGAAAGAAAGTTTCATGCTTTCATATCAGGCATATCACATTTTGTTGGGCGGAGTACCCAGTGTTGATTGGAAGACGTAGCGTGAAGGTTCCCTGCCTTCTCCGACGTGACAGGTAAGGTCTGATTTCTGCTTCTGATATACTGCAGTCACTTATGTATACAGTACTGCAGGGTGACTGCGCCGCTTTTTTTTCGGTAATAATTGCATAAATTTTCATTGTGGGGAACTTTGGCTAAATGGAATGCATACATGTATTTATATATATAAACTCTACATGGATTAATTATGTATATCGTTGTAAATTGTATAGTTTCGTAGCTATTCACGATCCTTCGATGCAAACTGTTTTTCTCATGCATAATTTGTAAATCAATCTACATCTAATGTTACTGTCGCATCCCGATTATTTTCAACTGTAGGTGTTATTATGTTTCCGTCGAGTTGTCTCTTTGTCTGCCTGTATATCGGTCTGTTACCAAGATAACTCAAAAAGTTATGGACGGATCTATGCGACATTTATAGGCATTGTTGGGTATGTAAAGAGAAACAGATGATTAACTTTTGGTCAAGATCCGGTTATTGATTTCTTTGCTTGGCTGCTTCTTTTTTCTTAACGTAATAACTCGAAAAGTTATGGACGGATTTTTATGAAATTTGCATGAGTTGTTTGGTAGCTATATACCTGTATCACGAAATGTAAATGAGCAAATTTTTGTGATGATCTGTCTATTCCTTTGTTTCTGTGTTTGATTTCATGTTTGTTAGCACAATAACTCAAAAAGTTATGAACGTATCTTCATGAAATTTACAGGAATTGTTATTAATGTTGAAAGACACAAAAGATAATTTTGGTGATGATCGGTTGGTCTGTTTACACATTTGACTAATGTTTGTCAGAATGATATTTTTAGCAGTATAACTCGATAAGTTATGAGCGGATCTTTAACAAAGTTACAGAACATGTTATTGCTGTCAACAGGCACAAATGATTAGATTTTGGTTTTTGATGCGTAGGAAATTATAGTTTCGGGACCAATTTCCAATTTGTCATCACCGTTGCATTGCTTGGCGGAGGTATGCGCTCTCAGAGTGCTTTAGTTGTGTGTATTTTATTCGATGCTCAACCTCAGCTTTATTTTGCATTCATATCTATGGAATATTTTAAGTAAAAATGCTAAATAATAAAAAACTGGGTTATTAGACTATTATCAGAACTACAGGTGCCCTCTGGGGTCGCGGACCTACACCAAACAAACGTATTTCAATAAGACAGAATTGCAGACAAACACCGACAAACCGACAAACGCAATGACTGATGAAAATGCAACTAGAACACCTCGTGGCATAAGACCATCACCCGCGGTGGGGAAAAAATTCAACGAAGGCATTTTTGATGGCCAGCTAATCCTAATTTTTCATATGGACGCTGTGTCCAACAAGGCTAGCGCCACTGCTGACCACCCCGTTCAGATCTCTTAATAATAACACATTAAAAATGATAGGCCTCGTGGCGTGAGACGGTCTGCCGCGGTGGAGGCAAATTGGCCACGGAGAAGGAAAATTTACCGCCATCATTTTTTATGGCCAGCTAGGACCAGTTTTTTGGCATGGGTCACATCTAGGTCGACCCACCAAACTCTCTACAAAAAACCCTGAACATTGCTCAACTCCTTCGACCACTTTTTGGGTGGACAGACAAATATACAAATATATATATAAACTTAAATCTTCAAAGAAACATTGTAACCTCTCCTGCTTCGTTCGCGGATGATAAAAATAAAATGCCTAGTGCTCCAGATGATCTGCCACGGTGGAGGCAACTTTGCCGCGGTGGAGAAAATTCACCACCGTCATTTTTTATGGCCAGCTAGGCCCAGTATTTTGGCATGGGTCACATCTAGGTCAACCCACAAAACTCCCTACAAAAAATTATGAAATTTGCTCAACTCGTTCTATCTTTTTTTGGGTAGATAGACAAATTTACAAATTTACCTCTCTCACTTCATTCCCGGGTGATAATAATCTGTCACTGGTGACTTGTCCAATAACTCTTCTAAATTTGATGATGTTGCATCAATAACTTATTAAGCTATGTTACTGAAAGAGAGAATAACAGATAGATGAACAAAGGTAAAACACAGTCTTATTGGTGGAGGTAATAATTAATGCTGTAATTTTCAGTTCATGAAAAATAGTGTAACTTTCAGTTAGATGTGAGATGTATTCGTTAATTTATATTTTAACGACCCACTTTATGCACTCGCCATTTAATGGCAAAAAGATTTTTATGTTAATTCTTCACTTATTAGATAAAGTTCTGCTGTTTACAATACTGTCCAACACATCAATAATTCAGAGTAACAATACAGTGTCGGTCGTTGCGTAGGCTTACAAAAATTTAAACGATAGACTCAAGCGTACTTGGTCGCTCATTCGAAACCCCAATTGATTCTTAGAGCAGTTCGACGAAACACTAACAAGAGAAGCTTAATTATTGAGCTGGAAACTATAGAGAAAAACTAAATTAATTTTCTCTCAGAACCTCGGAGTATAGCAATGACACCGGTTCACACGATGGATGTCAAGCATAGCACCTACCTGGACCCCGTCCGAAGGTCACCTAGATGGCACCTAAAAGAACGAATTTGTTACAATTATTACTGATGGGCGAAAATGATCAGTCTTAAAACAACAATATGACCGAAATATGGGTGTTATATTAACGCCATCGCCCATTTAAAAATGAGTTTGCTGAATTTGTCGCATAGTTAAAAACAGCATTACTTAAATCACAGTGACCAGCTGCATTCCGTTTGAAGACTATATGCTTATCTGAAAATATTTACTGAAATGTAAGTGAATGTACTTATGACCCATCTCGTCTGGGACATTTAGGGCCCCAAAAACCAAACCTTCCAGACGTGACTTGTCTGAGCCTTCAAAGAGAAGCTTTGGATTTGTCACGTTGCAGCGAGTTGTTAGTGTTAAAAGCTACTCGGTTACGTTGAACAGGCTCAAAACTCCATTTTACTGAGCAGGAGCCAGCGCACCTGCCTGCAGTTCCGGACAAGTCCAGCCTCGAAGCTATAATTTTAGCGCCTAATCGAACATGTCATTAGTACCCTAACAGTAGTCTGTGCCGCACCAGAAGATGAAATAGTGAAACTAGAGCACTCTGAGAGCGCAGAACACCGCCAAGCAAGGCAACGGTAACGAAAAATTGAAATTGGTTCTCAAAAGATGATTTTCTCTGTATCAACCCCAAAACCTAATCATTTGTACCTTTTAACAGTATGAACAGTTTAAGCAATTTTCTTTAAGATATATTCATAACTTTTTAGTAATGCTGCTAACAAATATCCTGACGAACATTAGTCAAACATACAAACACACCAACCGATCATCACAAAACTTTAATAATCATTTATGTCTTTTAACATTGCTAACAACTCATGTAAATTTCATAAAGATCCATTCATAACTTTTTAAGATATTGTGCTAACAAGCATAAAATCAAACACAACGACACATATTAACGAACAAACAAACAGATCATCACAAAAATTAGGCCATTCACTCTTCGTGATATACCTAACAACTGCAGCAAATTGCATAAAAATCCGTCCCTAATTTTTGAGTTATGACATTAAGAAAAATGAGGCAGACAGACAAACAAACAAACACATGGATGAACAGATCTTTACCACCTGTTCCTCCTGACGTACCTACTAAACAATCCTTGTAAATTTCCTTGAAATCCGTCCATAACTTTTTCAGTTATCTTGGTGGCAGATAGACAAACAGTATAACAGACAGACCCACTCGACGAAAACATAACCTCCTTGGCGGAGGCAATAACTGCTGTAATGGCTAAACATCTGCCAGGGTAGTCATATATTACGTAGTCTATGTTTCAGTTAATTATAAAATTGTTGATCATGTTGTTCATAGTATCCAAAAATACCTACTGTTATTTATCTAGTCACTGCAGTGCAGCGACATGCAACGGTTTCACACTGTAACAACTGACGAGAATGTTTTTTTTCTTCTTCTTCAGAATCTTCACCTCAGCCGTCCGTTGATACTTCAGTAAATGATTTACAAACCATCACCGGCTTCATTCCTCAAGTCTGACATTCCACTTGAAAAAGCATCTTTGGTTCTCATACCAATAATAAATTAAATTTACTATGTATTTCAAATGTTACAGCGCGAAATTTATTTCAGTATTCATTCACTGTTTTTCACGGGCTACAGCCCACAGTGTATAATTTTTTTATAAATTGCAAATGAATTAGTTTATGAAGCATTGTTATTAGGAAAACTAAGCTCTTATAAAAAGTTATTTTACCTTTACGATGAATAGAGCAGCTATTCTAATTATCTTCTCTCCGGTTTACACAACTATTTGCTTCAAAATTGAAACATTTACAGTATTTATAAAATAAACTTTTAACTCTGTATTTACATGGTGATAGATATCATAGGCTCCCTACTGTTTCATTTCTGATTCTCCATTCGTTGTTCGAATTTATCTAAGCTGTTATTTTCCATGCAGTAAACTACCAAAAATTGTTACTTTGCGATAAGTGAGTTGCTAAAACATGGCGCTGGTTTTGGTGAAAGTCTTCTGTCCAATACTGCTCCTCAGCACTCTTTGCTACGGGGAAATTTTCGAACCTGACGTATGGCAGCGCGCGATGGTCTCAAGAGTCCGGTTGACTAACCTACAAACTGCCTCGACCACCAACATCGGGGCCTACAAAACAAGCGTCAACACTCACGCCACCAAGTGGTGCATGGACTTGGGCTGGTGCACCGTGTGGTGCAGGGAAAGAGAAACGTTGTACTTCTCCAACATCATAGTCGAGCCTGACGCAGTTGACTACCAAACTGCTTATCGAATTAACTGCTGGACGAACAGAACCCGGCAGGCGGTCGAGTGGGGATCCACTGTAGTATACTCCAGACCGACGAACACCCCAGTGAAGAACATCGTCCTGGACGGGATCTACACCACCCAGCACGATGACTGCTACGAGTCAGAGCTAACGGAGTCCCCGTACCTTCTCTACAACTTCAAATCAGTTCGGTCCTTTTCGAAAGTTGTGCTTTGGTTTTCACCCACAGCTCCTTCCGACTTCGGGAAGATCACCATCTGGTTTGGGTACAGGTTAGTAACTAACGGCGACTTCTGGGACTTTGAAGAGTACGCCTCCATCGAGGGGCCGGCGACCCCCAGCAACTTGGTGTTCGAGGTCTCGCCCAGAACCAGCGAGGCTCAGTACGTGGCTGTGCAGCGGCCCGAGTTGGGGGTTCTGCAAGTCTGCCACATCGCTATATACGAGATCTGACTCTGCCACATCGCTATACTAAGAAGTGAGTCTATAGGATAGATTAGACAGCAGGCAGTAGTCGGACTAACAGGCCCATTGCGAGAGACTAGCCGGGACTTGCTTTCTCGCCCTCTATGAGCTACCGACATGGTGCACTCGGGCTTTTGGGGTATTGCTCGAAATGTTGCTTATTAAATCAATGTCTATAGGATGATATATATATATGTATATATACATGTATTGCTCGCTCAGTGTGATTAGCGTGCTATCTTATCTCGTAGTAGACATGTATCAATGGTAAGTGGTGCAATCGCCTCTATGACGGCACGGGAGGAGATACGAAGATATATTCGATTATTTAAATTTTATTTTACTCGAGGATGGGTTCTCGGTTCACCTTGAGTTCGTCTCCGTAACTGTTTTAGGATAATCAGAAGGGAATTGACACAAGAGTCCACTCTTATAGGTATACTACTTGATGGGGACGTGCACACTCAGTTCTTTAGCGATGGTTACATATTATACGACATACCAATCTCGACTATGTCTTTAATGGGATCGATCTCCAATGTCTATCTCTCGGCTGTGTGCTGCAGACGATGACTGTCTGAGAGGTTGAGTGGCTGGCGGACTGACGCGGCCTCAAGCTACACAGTGGCTTATATAGAGTTCGAGGGAAGCGGTGCAACTAGAGATGCACAACAGTAATTCAGAATCACGGAGACTTCCGGAGGAGAAACGAAGAAGAAGAAAAGAGAAATGATAATGTCAGGCAAGGAGTTGACCGGGCAAGCACAATTAAGTGCTGCAGATCCAGAGATCTTGGAGACGTTGAGTTAGATGGGGGCGTGAAATAAAGATTACTGTGGCTTAGAAGCTTTGACTGTTAGGAACTTGGTAGTTCTGGAGGAGGAGTACGTAATTGTGGAGGATGCTGCTCGCAATATTGGTAGAGACGATTTATAAATGCATTGATCAAATCTACACCTACGGCTTCGGAGGGTAGTCCATTCCAAATGTTCATTATGCAGTACGGGAAAAACTGCTGACTGAGAATAGTTCTTCGATCTTTATGCTTGAGTTTCCGGCCGTTGTTCCATGACCAATGATTTATGTTTCTCTCAGTGAGACCCGCAGTAAGCGCGTCATTGTAGTCGCTCAAATACTTGAATGTTTCTATTAGTTGGCTCCTTAGTTGTCTCTATTCAAGAGAGATGAGTCCCACTTCCTGTAGGCGACATTCACATAGCTTGCCTCCCAGCTGAGGTATAAAATTTGTTACTTTGCGTTGGATTTTTTCTATTTTGTCAATATCTTTGCACTTATGTGGCGAACAGAAGTGAACAACAAATTCTAAATGCGGGCATACTAGTGCTTAGTACAAACCCAACTAACACACACCGTACAATCAACGTTGTCAGCTGTGGCTCAACGTGCTATGCACGTTGATTTGTGGACTCCAGATAACGTTGTAATCACGTCTTATAGCAACATGTTAACAACGTGCTGGGCACGTCCTTAGCACCTTGTACCAGGGCTGTCCCTTAGTAAGTTGTGACACAACGCGCTAGATACGTCCCCAGCACGTTATGATGCAACTTGCTAAAAACGTCCTAACGTTTTTAGCACGTTGTCTCATAACGTGCTGGGCACAACGTTCTAACGACGTTATCTGGAGTCCACAGATTGACGTGCTTAGCACGCTGAGCCACCAATACACTACAGCTTGGTTCCGCCCCCTGGGTTAACCTGTTATTCTCATAATCCTTGATCATGGGTAATGAGGCGTGTGACGTCATAATGTCCAAGTACGGTAATTCGCAGCCCTTTTACATTGTTTCTTCATCATTTCACTTGGGCCTCCAGAGTGTCCTACATGTCCTGCAATCATTACAGTTGCACAAAAATATACATCAAACCATCTACGAATTATTTTAGCTCTCTGAAGGATAAAATTTTGTTATTATTTAGGTTGTTTTTTCCGTAAGAGGCACGCACCCGGCCGGAGAGTTTCGGTAAAATGTTAGCCTAAGCTGTGCCGTCGCGTACGCGTCGTTAACATATCTGCGTCTCCTAGTTAATCGTAAAAACTACAGCATCATTGGAAAAAATATGGATTAAAGATTCGCCAGTTTCGACATCATTCCTGTGACAGTTTAGGTATGTGGAATACGGTTAGGTTGTTTCTTCTGCATGTCAGTCGGACGCCACCCTGCTGTTCTGCTGCTGTAACGAGCGCAGCGTATAGCAGCTGATGTTTTTTTTTCCAGATTTTACCGAGCAATTGTATGGCTTCTGCGTATTCTCTATAGACTTTTGCTTTAATATTACTTCGCCGGAAGTAGAACTAGGAGAAAGTGCCCCTTTTTTAGTTTTAGTTCACTTTATATTTCAAGAGATATCTGTAAGTCTGTAACATAACTAGTAACTTTTCAGAGGAAACTGACTTGACGGTTAACATTTTATTATCCTTTTGTAACATACACAAAGATGTATTGACAACGACACTACAAAACTTTTGGATGGGTGCATGCGTTTTTATGAATGACGTGAGACTAGCTCTAACGAAAGGCAAAAAGTAAGCTAACTCATTGCCACAGTGAAGGTAATTCGCTGACTTAACCTTCCATTCGATCCAGAACAAATTTTGATACTCATTTAAATATTCTGTACTTTTTTTCAAAAGCTAAGTTTTACTGTATTTCCTTTACAATCACTACTTTCAGTACTGGAGTAATTACCAGAATTTAGGCCGTGATTACCACTCAAAACGTTGAAATTTAACCAACGTTTAGTAAAGCTTCGCTCGTCCTAATTATAGACCCGGGTCTTATACGGTACTATGTAATTTGGGTGTCGCGTATTGATTAGTCTGTAACGTTGGGAGAATATTAGACGTACGTCTTTTTTTTTAGAGTTTTTGTCCCTCCACGTGTTGTTTCAATAATAAATAATAACACAATAGCTAATAAAGACAAATGCATATATGTTTTTTTCATTATTCTGTATGACATAGCTACATACTGCATATGGGGTATATTTCGTATTTCGTGTTGATCCTCAAATAAAAATAATGCTGGATGTCCAGCTCTAAGTTAAAACTTTATCGAATGCAACTTGTAGGAGCCGCACTTTAATTTATAAATGAATTGTAACAAGGAGTGGACTTTGTAAGGTCAATTTTCGAATCTGAAACAGGGAAGGAACATAGTGTAGTGTAGCTCGGCCTCACCTGAAATAGGGGGAGGATCTATTGTTATGAATTTAGTTGTACGCACGACCTCTGCACAACTAGCTAGAGCTATATATCTTATAAATGTAAACTTTTAGAGAACGTTAGTGGCGAGTTTGAACGATGTATCGCGGTAGTAATAAAAAATTCTTTGATGGTATTTTGATTTCACGCAAAGAATAAAGTTACGAGTAGCAAATGACATTTAAATATGAAGAAACAGAATGCCTGCAAGATTATACCCATGAGTCTCTTCCTTTGCAGTTTCTCTCTCATTTTCCCTAGCACAGGAGAAAAATTGTCGCAGAGTAGCTTCATAGTGGCACTAATTAAATGGCGTTACCTATAAGTCAGAGAAAATTTGACACGAGGTATACCGTAACAACATCAAACCAACCATTATTAAAATTTCTGATGGATGCTCAGTAGCTGAATATTAACACGATATTAATAAGAAATTGTTTCAATAACCTTAACATGAACCTAATCATTCGAAAGAATTCCTAGGCTAGGACTGCAAATATCGTACAAAAGATAACATAGTATATCATGATTATCATCTCATAAAACTGAAGTATCTATCTTTACAACAACGACAAGCATGCAGGGGATACTAAGTGTATAGAGTGATTCACATATGAACTAATGGTGCTGTCTTTAAAACTGAAGATACCTTATGACACTGGAAAACAGTTCTAAAGTCAGTGCTTATAACTATGGAACTAAAAAACTGGCCGAAAGTTTGCGCTAATAACCGTGGAACTGTAAAAAAAGAACTGGTCGAAAGTCATTACCTATATTTGTGGAACTGAAAACTGGTCGAAAGTAAACACTTATAACTGAGAGAAGAGAGGAAGAAAACTTGC
>LQNS02278089.1:8831307-8856754 GCA_001587735.2 Parhyale hawaiensis | reverse complement strand
AGTTGAAATCCAGCTCCTCCACGCAGCTCTGTTCATTCGCCTTTTAGACTTCCTCCCGTTAACACCAATGCTCCCTGATTGCTAGCTAATAAAGAAAGTTCTTTTATTTCATAGTGTAGGTTAACCTTTTTTTCTGAGGATGGGATTCTTAGTCCCGAAACGTTAAATTTGAATTCCGTCGACTTTTATTTAATATTAAACTCTTTGCCTTAGTGTATTTCATAACAGTAATTATGACCAATCCTTGTCCGGAACCGATCGTCTCCGAACAGTATATTAGCCGCCACAGGAACTAAAATCAGTAAGTACATAGTTGTGTTTGGGGCGGCCAAACATTCTATATTGAGTCCGTTGCACACTGTAGTTTATTGTCTTGTGTTATTTTCACGCATCCGAATGCGTTGCTCTGTGTAAACTGGGGAAAATTGTCTTGCAAATGAATTGTTGTTGATGCCAAAGCTTAAGAAACATCCCTACCATTACTAACCGTACTAACTGGTATCTATGACATTTTATCAACTCTTTTAGTAGGCACACGGCTGTGTTTGTACAGATATTACGGAACATTCGAGTTTTGTGAGGTGAAAACTTAGATTAAAATGCCAACGCTTTCTGAGATCCAAAGGGTCCCTACAGATATGACATAAACAGTAAAAGTTAGAGTGTTCAACAGCAACACTTTCCATTCGAACCAGGCAATTTTAGACATAAAACGCAGCCTGAAGATAAATGCTTCAAAAATTTTCACTATGATCACTAAATATTATTAAACATTAACTGTTATACCTCCTTCACCATTTTTATATCACTCATGTTACAGTTTAAAACTTTAACTTCAGGTCAGCCGGAAATTTTCACGTAATAACAGGTGATGTGCTGCAACTGCTACTCTGGACGCCAATTTTAGGAATAAAAGTTTTGAACTCTTTCAATCTCTTATGAATACTTCACTCCTCTCGGAAATGAGGGATTATATTCTTAAACTTTTTGTATTAACCAATGGATCATGCAGCGCATGGTTTGATNCCGAAAGTTTGCGCTAATAACCGTGGAACTGTAAAAAAAGAACTGGTCGAAAGTCATTACCTATATTTGTGGAACTGAAAACTGGTCGAAAGTAAACACTTATAACTGAGAGAAGAGAGGAAGAAAACTTGCTCATGATTTAGTAACTGAATTCCACGTTCAACAAATTAAGGTCACAGTACCCTGAAGTATGGCAGCCTCCCTACTAAGATTGGGAGAAAATATGCAGTTAGTAAGTAGACTTACAATTTTGGACAGTGTTCACTGTTAATTAAGTTTAGTAAATTGAGGACTAACTAATTAAGTAATAACTAGGTATTGAAGGGGTTAGCTGATTAAGGACTAACTAATGAAGACACAGCTAATAATGGTTTAATTCATTAAGGACTAATTAATATGGTGCTCGAAATAATTCAGCTTAACTTCATAACAGTAATTTCTCTCATAACGACCAACACAATAAGTGATTGAATACAGGAGGAAGTAGTGAATTTCAGTGGCGGTTTTCGCCAAGTCCAGGTACTTCTATGACCAATCCTTGTCCGGAACCGATCGTCTCCGAACAGTATTATTAGCCGCCACAGGAACTAAAATCACTAAGTACATAGTTGTGTTTTGGGCGGCCAAACATTTTATATTGAGTCCGTTGCACGCAGTAGTTTATTGTCTTGTGTTATTTTCACGCATCCGAATGCGTTGCTGTGTGTAAACTGGGAAAAATTGTCTTGCAAATGAATTGTTGTTGATGCCAAAGCTTAAGAAACATCATTACCATTACTAACCGTACTAACTGGTATCTATGACATTTTATCAATTTTTTTAGTAGGCACACGGCTGTGTTTGTGCAGATATTACGGAACATTCGAGTTTTGCGAGGTGAAAACTTAGAGTAAAATGCCAACGCTTTCTGAGATCCAGAGGGTCCCTACGGATATGACATAAGCAGTAAAAGTTTAAGTGTTCAACAGCAACACTTTTCATTCGAACCAGGCAATTTTAGACATAAAACGTAGCCTGAAGATAAATGTTTAAAATATTTTCACTTTGATCACTAAATATTATTAAATATGAACTGGTATACCTTCTTTACCATTTTTATATCACTCATTGTTACAGTTTAAAACTTTAACTTCAGGTCAGCCGGAAATTTTCACGTAATAACAGGTGATATACTGCAACTGCTACTCTGGACGCCAATTTTAGGAATAAAAGTTTTGAACTCTTTCAATCTCTTATGAATACTTCACTCCTCTCGGAAATGAGGGATTATATTCTTAAACTTTTTGTATTAACCAATGGATCATGCAGCGCATGGTTTGATACTACCTTGGTATTAGTATGGCTGCATGCTTACCTAATTACACGGGGCTGTAGAAAAGAAAAGTACAGTAGGCTGAAACTTACTCGCGATGAACAAAAATGGAACAAAAACCCACAAGAAAAGGTGCGTATAACCTGAGGGTTTGCTACACCCAGTGGAGGCTCGTGCCCTGTTTTAGGTGGTACCCTTCGAATACATAGATATTTTTTGAGTGTCATTGGGTCGAAAAGCTATTTTCTATGGTGAATTCAAGTCTTCAATGTGATAAGACTTGAATTCAGTATACTAAATAGCTTCTCCACCTAATGGCTTAAAAAATATATATATAAGGCGGGCCCCATCTAAAACAGGGTACGAGCCAGTACTGAGTATACCTATAAGTGATACCTCCCATCCCTACGTGCAGTTCAGAAAAACCAGAACCTTCAAGATAAAAAAGTTGACGTTTTCCTTGAGCACCAAGACGATCGCTACCATTTCGAACACTTGTAATGTACCAAAAGAAAACTTGAGAAAATATTCTGTCTTGTGTGTTTACTTTTCTTATACTTTTGATTCTGCTAAAGCTCTTCGAACGAGGTCCAGGTGGTGTTGTTCACGCAACCCGTCATGTGCTTTGCTACAGCACTCCATGACCACCAGGAGACCTAGTAGCGAGTTATCACCTGGTACTGGTATTGTAAACCTTTTCTCTACTGGCGGCGTGTGTGGTTTCTAGCCCTATGTTTTTAGCCCTAAGAGCAGCGGCGTGCCGTCCAACCAGGGGTGACGCCGGACGGACTACTGCGACGGACATCACAATATAGGAAATTATTAAAAGTAGATTACGATTCACTTTGGTCCAGTCTTCTAAACATTAAAACCTGTATGATCTACATATTTGATATAGGTAACAGCTTTTTCATATAAATATATACCAACGCTGTGTACGCTTTCAACGCTGAAGTGACTGAATGTGACTAATCTGTGTATAGATATGTATATATATTTGGAAAGTTTTAGAATATTAAAGTTCTACAATCGTTCAGGACATTTCGACCAGCATGCAGTAATCACAGCGTACATAGTAGACACGCAACCTTCAATTTCGTCTTTCGTGTTGAAAAATTTGTAACTTTGGACTTTGTATTAACTTTGGACGTTCCTAAAACGTTCTGTCATTCAGAAGTCACGCACCTGATCGATTACCTGGTAAAATTACTATGTTACAGTTTAATTCACGACTCAGTCTTACTGTTCCTGTAGAAATAACATTACTTGGAGCGTTTTCTATACGGTACACCGTAAAAGCTCTAAGTAGCTCTATACCTTATGACTGAAAACTGTCTCTCTAACAGACTTTTTAATGCTTCTCAACGAAAAGGTGTTCATTTATAAATTTCGAATATTTTTCACTCCATTTTCTGTTGAATTTAATTTTACTTGGTACATAACATAATATATTTTTTCCAATATTTCTGAGATGTCAGAGAATATCTCAGTCTCGCTTCAAATTTCAATAATTATTACACGTGCCGGCCTGCTGCAGCCCCGAGAAACTGTCATGTTCTGGAGCAGGCTTCCCCGATCAATATGTTTCCTAGCTTGATACGATGGGCATCTTCAGAGTTTACCAAAACCATGTAATTTATTTCAAAATTGCCCTAATGTTCGAAACCAGGATATGTACTTGAAAGCCCTGTCTTTGGCAGGATAATGAGCCCGATGAATCAACTCTTACAGATTAGGAGCCCACCCATAGGACTGAAAATACTGTAGCTACCAAGTTCCAGCCTTCTTTACCACTGTGACTGGGCCGCGAATGCCCAGCTCTGCCGACGTCAGCAGGCTGTAGGTGGGGCACTAGCTCCCTTGGCTGAACTACGTTAATATAGTTCAGCCATGCTAGTGCCCGACTGGATCAGCGACCTGCGATTAGTGTAAACTAAGATGGGTTCTGGTAGCAAACGTCATTGGTGGCGACAGTTAAATCGAGATTATCCAACTCGTATCAGTTAACTTCTCCGGAGCTCGGGTTTTGAGTGTTCGTTTGGCTACCTTGAGCCGAGTTCTGTGTGTTCGTTTTCTACCTTGAACAGAGTTTCAAGTTTTCATACTTAGTCAAATACCTTTCGGATAGTCTTAGAGTTAAAAAGCGATCGATGTGCTCCAAACTAAACACTAAATGCCTGACTTGTCCCGGATTACAGACAGGAGCGCTGGCTTCGCTCAGGTGACTTGGATTTCAGACACTGACCCTAAATCGGCAACTCTTGGGACTCACAAAAATCCAATCTTGTCCTGTAAAATGGCGTTTTCAGCCGGCCAAAGCTCCTGACTGCAATTTCGGACAAACAAACCTCAGAGGCTTAATTTGGGGGCCATTGGAACGTGCCCCTCTTCATGCTGTGTAGGTTCGCTGGGACTATCTCAGGCAATGTCTCCTCAACTAACTCAATTTTTTGTAATATCAGTCCATTTTCTTTCACATTCTAAAGCTAAATTACGAGAAAATTACTCCTGAAGACCTGTAATTCTCGCTTTTTTGGGTGAGAGGTGAAGAGAAAAAAATTTGTGTATCACAGTATGCAATTTAATAGCAGCGGAATCTCTCGCTTCGTGGAAAGAAATTCTGATATTATTGATAAAAAATTTTTTACTTGCCAATATGAACTAAACGTCGGCCACAGTAAGCGCTCACGCCTCGGAGCAGCAGCTTGCATATCTTCATCTCTCCGCGTGTTAAAGGTGAAATTGTGTTACTCCTTCCAATTTTCTTACATAGTTAATATACGCAGGGATATTGCCTATATGCAATCATGGGCGAGTACAACGGGCGGCTAAAAGATTCTTACCCCATTTTTACTCGATTAGCTCATTTACCCGAAAATAGCTACGGATTTTACTAATTTCAAAAAAGAATTAGTCGTCTGTTACCGTATTTTTTTACTACCGTACAAATTTGCAAGTATGCACAAATTGACTTTCTCGAACGCACACTCCATACATTCAAGCTTAAATCCATTAAAATATAGAGCACTCTGAGAGCGCATACCTCCGCCAAGTGAGGCAACTGTTGCAAAAAATTCAAATTGGGTCTGAAACCATAATTTTCTTTGTATAAACTCCAAAATCTAATCATGTGTGCCTCTTTATATTCATAACAGCTTGTTCAATTCTCTTGAAGATCCGTTCATAACTTTTTGAGTTCTACTGTAAACAAACGTTATAACAAACATGAGTCAAACATACAAACAAATACACCGATCTGCACCAAATTTTGATCATTTGTGTCTTTAAACATTACTAACAACCCCTATAAATTTCATAAAGATCCATTCATTATTTTTTGAGTTATTGTGCTAACAAGCACAAAATTAAAATAGTGACAAACGAACGAACAAACGTATCATTACCGAAACTTAGTCATTTACTCTTTGTTATATACCTAACAACTCATGTCAATTTCATCAAAATCCATCCATAACTTTTTGAGTTATGGCATCAAGAATAATGAGGCAAACAAACAAACAAACGGATGGACATATCTTCACCGAAAGTTAATCATCTGTTCCTCCTAACATACCTAACAATCCCTGTAACTTTCATCCAAATCAGTTCATAACTTTTTGAGTTATCTTGGTGAGTGACAGACAGACAAACACGACGAAAACATAACCTCCTTGGCGGAGGTAATAAATGTCAAAGCTACAGAATGAGTGAAAGGTATGGGTCCACCCGATACGCCCGGTACACTCGGTACAGCCGGTACACGTACTGACCTGCTATCCACGGGTCATAAATAACACAAACACGTGAAATTAACTTGGAAATTAAAGCTCTTCATTACTTTGTGCGTATACATGCCTACGCTTAAAGCACCAAGCAAACTTGATACAAATTATTCGGTGAGTTTTAAAATTAGCGTAAATTTTTTCTTGCAAGTTTTGGATTACGCAAAGATAAGAAAAATTGGTGGCGTTTTACGGAAGTGTAAACAAAGCAGTTAATTACACCGTTGTAATGCTTTACGTGGAAAACGAAGCAGGATTCAACAAAGCAGGAACTAATAACGGGAAAAACATACGAAGAAAAAGAACGAGCGTCAATTTACGTTTCTTTGGAACGAGCCAACGCGAGCTAATTAAACAATGTGTGTTGAAAACTATTATATTACCAACTAGAGTACTCTGAGAGCGCATAGCTCCGCCAAGCGAAGCAACGATAGCAAAATATTCAAATTGGCTCTAAAACCATAATTTTCTTTGTATAAACTTCTAAATCCAATCATTTGTGCTTTTGATAGTAATAACAACTTGTGCAATTTTCTTGAAGATCCGTTCATCACTTTTTGAGTTATACTGCTAACAAACGTTAAGACAAACATGAGTCAAACATGCAAACGAACAAACCGATCTGCACCAAACTTTGATCATTTATGTCTTTTGACATTACTAATAACCCCTATAAATCTCATAAAAATCCATTCATTATTTTTTGAGGTATTGTGCTAACAAGCATAAAATTAAAAACAGTGACAAACGAACGAACAAACGGATCATCACTATAACTTGGTCATTTATTTTTTGTTATATACCTAACAATTCATGTTAATTTCATCAAAATTTATCTATAACTTTTTGAGTTATGACATGGAAAAAAATGAGGCAGACAAACAAACGGATTTACATAACTTTACCAAAAGGTAATTATCTGTTTCTCCTAACATACCTAACAATCTCTGTAGATTTCGTCCAAATCGGTTCATAACTTTTTGAGTTATCTTGGTGACAGACAGACAGACAAACACGACGAAAACATAACCTCCTTGGCGGATTTAATTATAATGTGCTCTGGCTAACTAAGCTTGTCTTATAGAACATGGTATTAGTACTCACTGACTCTATCTTATAGGTAAAAAATATGTCTAATGACAATAACATGCAGAGGAGCGAGCGGTGGGCGTTGCAGCTGCTGGGTTAAAAAAAACGTTTGAAGCGTTTTCTTCTTCTTTGTTTATTTTTTTTTAACGTTTTCATTTTTTCTGGTACAAAGTAACTTGAAATCGCGAAATGAAATCGCATATGAAATCGTTAAAAAGTCAGTGATTCTGCTGAATCTTTTTTAGAATATATATTTTTGAAAAAAAAAAACACATTTTACTCATACAACTTTTTTGATTTAATCCCTAGTTGTCTGAGATAATAAGAAAATATATATAAATATATATATACACCTACATTTTTGGAAATTTCGAAGGAATAGAGCTTAATGAGTTTTCATGCTAGAAAGAATAAGATAGTTTTGAAATCCTTGAAAAATTTCTAACAAAACTATAGACCTGAATTTTCTATTTCTGTCCTCATAACTTTTTATCACAGCTCAAACCCGAATATTTTGTTTTTTTTCCCTCTGTTTTAGTTCGTGATCGAAAATAGCATATCAAAAATACATATTCCGAGCAAGTTTCAGAACAGTTGGTGCACAATCGACAATTTTACGCCTCCCATTCCCCCCTCAATAATGACAAGGTGAGAAATTTCTATCAACTTTCTTTTAATATCCACATCATATGGAATAGGAAAATACATAGTATAGCTGTAAAAGAGAAATGTACAGACACCCCCTCCCCCCCCCCCCCCCCCCCCNCCCCCCCCCGGAGCCAGGACTATTTGGCCTAATGCGATGTCTACGCAGCGGAGTCGCTATCAAATGGTACCCAGCTAGAAAACGATGAGGCGGTCAATTTTCGCTTGTGTGAAGCGTGTTAACCGAGTGGTATACAGCGAGCCCTACTGGGTCCTCTGCAGCTCATTCTGCAGTTTTAAGGAAATATGAAAGTTTTTATTTGTGGCTAAAACCAGAATAATTCAAATCAATATAATTTGACTAAATTTGAGCAATAGGAATATGTAATACCAGTGGTGGCTCGTGCCCTATTTTAGGTAGGGCTTGCCGTATATTTCTTTTTTAAAGCCATTAGGTGGAGAAGCTTTTTTGTATGTTGAACACAAGTCTCATCACATTCAAGACTTGAATTCACCATAGAAAATAGCTTTTCCACCTAATGGCTTCCTCTCCCCCCCCCAAAAAAAAAAAACTGCGAGCCTCACCTAAAACAGGTCACGAACCGTCACTGTACAATATCTATATAACTTATCAATACATTAGCGTAATTAGTGAATTTTTTTAATCCTGACTCAGTTCTGTAGTGCTTAAATATGCTACTATATATATAGGGATGAGGTACGGAGTACGGAGTACTTCAGCGTTTTCGTTTTTGTTTCAGAAACTTCGTGGCTCAACGGATCTTATTCCTATTTGGAATATCGTGCCTACCCAGCAAACCACACATACATAAGTTGAATCAAACCAGCAGTAAATTAGATACGTGTTCAATTTGACCCCGAAATGTATTTTCCGATTCAAATCCTCGAATAACTTGGAAATTGGGTGTTGCAACTGCTGTTGAAGATTTAATGGATGGCCGCCATTGTCCTGAATAATAGTACCAAATAACTTCTCAACAGAACTAATTAATTTCAACATCGGGTTATCAGCATTCTGAAATAATCGCCGAATTTACAACGAGCAGTTCTGTAAACCACCACCGCCGCCGAAAAAATTCAATTTAGCACAATTTCTTGAAATGCAACAAGCTATCAAGATTGAGGTTTGATCGATGATATTACAAACCGGAAATCAATTTCCAAATTTTCTTTTTCAAATTTTGTCCATTTCTGTTCATTTCCAATTTAATGAAACACTGCTTAGTCAGGAGAAGATCACCGTTCCATTAAACGAGAATTTTGTGCGAAATGTATCTCATATTTAATGGCGGTCTCTCTTCCTTCATGTTCCTCTTCTTCACTCTCTGCTGCTGTGAAATTTTGGAACCAGATATTTGGCAGAACGCCCTGGTCTCAATAGACAGATTAACAAGCAACCCATCTACCGTGTTGGCTACAGAAATTGGTGCCTACGAAATTGTCAGCAACAGCCAGGTCAGCAAGTGGTGCATGGACTTAGGCTGGTGCACGTTGTGGTGCAGGAACAGAGAAACTCTGTACTTTACAACCAACATCATCGCTGAACCTGGTGCAATAGACAGGCAAAGTGGCGCCCGCATCAACTGCTGGACCCACCGAACTTGGCAGTCGGCGGTGTGGTTACAGGCTGTCGTCTACGACGGACAAAACAGCAATCAGAACAGGTACCTCGTCTTGGACGGAGTCTACAATTTCACGCATGAAGACTGCTACGAGTCAGAAGCAATTGAATCCCCCTTCCTAACCTACAACTTGAAAACAGTGAGGGCCATCTCGAAAGTTGTGCTTTGGTTTTCGCCGACCGCTCCTTCTAACTTCTCTAAGTTGGTTATCTTCATCGGGGACAGGCTAGTGAACAACGGCGACTTCTCGGACTATGAAGAGTATGGGGTCATCGAGGGACCAGCGACCCCCACCAACTTGGTGTTCGAAATCGCGCCAGGCACCCGCAACGCCCAGTATGTGGCTGTCCAGCGGTCAGAGCTGGGGGTTCTGCAAGTCTGCCACATCGCTGTGTATGAGAACTGAGTCTGTCACATCACAGGATGCTGATTCACCAATCAGCTCCACTTATCTACTATATAATAATACACAATTTTTGGTCACTTTCTCTGCGCCCACTTGCTTGCTTGCTCCAATGTTGGTGCTTCTGTCCATCACGCTGGTAAAGATTTAGATAAGAGAAAATGCACCTACTGAAAAACAAGTTGAGATACCATAAAATTTCAGTCCTTGGAGTAATGGTGACCAATAGAGCTTCTGAAATATATGGTCAAAGGTGGAAATACTGCATTTTCTGAATCTCGCTTCGCTTTCGAAACTAGCTTGGTACTTTTTGATATGACGATGATGACTCCTTCTGAGCGTGGTAGACGAAAAGAGTTATCTTTGATAAAGGTTTTGATCCTGGCGGGCATAAGCTGTGTCGCACATTTTTTAGCTGAATTTCTTTTTAGCAGTTCGAGGGGCTCAGTCTTGGTCAAGGAGGTTGTAATGGGGCGAGTGCACTGTCTGTATTTACCCTACGGGAGCGTTTCAAGTAAACATTTCCCTTGAACTGGCTGAGTGGCGTTTCCGATTGGAGAGCGGCATTGCCTCACGGAGCCTGTATAGAAAGGAGCCCTCAGTTTTATAGCCATTAACCATGGACAGAATTTCGAGCGGATGGAGGGGTGCAAATAAAACTTGTATTTTGGTTACCAGCTTATTATGAAAGTAACAAAGTAAACACTGTGATACCATTCTCCAGGCACAAAATTCTTGCAAAAATATTGAGGAACTGCCTGTCTGTATCTTCCTTGAGTAATATGTGCAGACCACAGCCTTCGCCCCAAGGCATGAGAGCATTTCAGCCAGTTTAGGGGGCTTCCGTCACGTGACTCAGCCATGTGTGCAGCCGCCGAAAGAGTGCTCAGGCTCTCTCCTCCCCTTATAACCTCCTCTGTCTTGGTTGGAATATTAGTTTCTTTTGTGCATAATCATTTTTGTTTACACTTTCTTTAGCTGAATCTCTTCGATGCAGATGAAACTTCACGCTGAGCAGATGCCTTATTATATTGAATTAATTTACATTGCAGCCAAATTTCGAACTTTCAGGTTCAATCATTGCTTGGTGTCAAGGTTAAGGTAAGGTTAAGGTAAGCCCTGAGGATTTCAGTGAATTATTTGGACTGAACTATAACCTCATAGTGCTACTCAACGCTTGCCCAATTCCAAACTGATATTTGGGCCTTTTCTCGCAAGAGGGATATTTTGCTCTCCCAAAACTCATGGCTGTACAACTTGCGTTTCATTAATGGAAGATCAGGCCTGCAGGGGTGAGACCTATTTAACAGAAAAAACATAACCTATACTGGGAACCGGAAAGATAAAAAGCTAAATTAATCACAATGTTACTGCCGCCATTTTTGACAGCTGGGCCCTCTAGTACATAGCTATAATCTGCATCTGTCTCCTGGCTTATTCATCAAAGTGACCGAGGAACAGAGCGTGTGTGTCACTCGTGGCAGTCTTGGGTATCATTCTCAGCACGTTAATATGGAGAGCATCAGCACCCTTTTTCTGTTGCATTTCTAAGTCTTTATAGTTCTAGGACTAAGGTAAGCAGATAAGCTAGTTACTTGTATATACTGTGTGCGAGTCGATAAGTGAATATTGTAAGTCGATATTGCACCCATCACATAGCATACTGAACACTACCTGGTACCTAGGGAAATTGCACAGAACAAATGCGTTGTTCTGCAATGATACCTCAGGTCAGTATTACATGTACAAGTTACATACAGAATGGTATTTCAGGAGTCAAGTTTAAAGTTAAGCTGTTGCTGCTCGCAGGCGATAGGTAGAAGATTCGGCGTCTGACTTTGTACATAATATTATTATGTTCCAAGTCAGACATCGAATTTTCAAGTTATGGCCTGGGATCAGTATATACTGTAGGAGCTTATGTTTGCTTAAATTTAAACTTGACTGCTGTTGTTCCCTCTCAAGATTGTCTCAATAAGGATTCCCTAATTTTCCTTATCTAACACTGGAAGCGCAACGGTCGTACTAACGAAGAAATGAAGGAAAGAATGAAGGAAGAAAGGAATGTAGGGAGGAACAAGCAGAAGTATATTGTGGAAGAAAACATCGAGAGAAGTTGAGTAGAGAGAACTTGGTGACGTTCACTTGAACGGAAGCGTCGTAGGTAGTTGTGTTTTGCTTTCCATAAGTAATGTTTATTTTTCTTCTTTATTTTTTCAAGTAAGCTATTTTCTCAAGACTGTACATAAGATCAACTGGTACATCATCATATTACTTAGAAATTAGACATGCTCATTACTGAAGACAGTGAAAAATGATGCGCATACATGTTATGGAATATGTGACCAGATATTTATATAAACTGGATAGTGGGAATGTGCTGGTGGAAATGTACTTACTTTAGGAATGTTTTTAGTGCAGGAATGTATTGTACATGCTGTGGGAATACGTATAATATGTGAATCTTCTTACTTTGGAGATGTGTTTACTGCAGGACTGGGTCTACTGTGAAAATATGTCTATAGCGGAAATGTTTACTACGGGAATGGGCTTACGGCGGAGGATGCATTTACTGGGGGAGTATGCTTGTTATGGAGATTCTTAACTGCGGGTTTGTGCATAGGATACATTCCCGAAACAGCCGACAGGAGAATTCACATGAGGAGAATTATGGGAATGCGCACGAGACGCGTCACAAACTACAGTACGTGCAATCACGTAAACATTGTATTGGTACTAGGGGACCCGCGCGTGAAAAAATTCAGCAATAATTGATATTTTTTAATAATATAGGCTGTTGCGGAATGTTTTCTTCTCTTACTTGCTTCATTTTCTTCATTGATCCTTTGTCGCGCTTAGAACATTAGGGCATTTTTTCTTTGACTTGTTTCCTCATTTTCCCTCTCAGGCTTATCAGCAGTTCTCATTCATTTCTATAACATTTCTGCTTCAAGTTTTTCTTGACTGTATCGCATAGACGATTCATCTCTTTCCATGCATTCGTAGCACGTCTTCGATCTTGAGACTGTAGTAGTCTCGTACTACTTATACGTTCCCCATCTTCCTTCTTGATTAAGTGAACGTCTTCAATACTGAAATACAGAAATTAATCTTGACTAGAACACTGCAATAAACTTCAATGTAACTCCAGCCAGCTTGAATGCATGTCAGCGCTCCGTAGCCAAGATACGGTCTTGCAAAGTTGAAGATCCGCTTCACTGCAATGCCGAAAATTTCGGGCTGTGAAACAAAATTCGCACCTTCAGAGAACGACAGTATGCGTGGTATGGAGGTGGAGGAGCACATGGTAATAATAGGCAGGAATGCATGGGATAGCAAAATCTGCTGCTTGAACGGGAATAATACTGCTGTAGAAGAAAAAGAGAAACATGGTAAGCCAGAAGAAATAGTTGTCTGCCACCCGTGAAGAATCATCATCTGGCGAATGCTCCGTTAATCATTTGCCGAATTTAGTCGTCGTAATCTGAGAGAAGAAAGTTATAAAATTGGACTCCAGAAGCTGCACGCATATTGTCCCGATTTCAAAAGTTTCAAGCAAGAAGTGCCTTCAGGTACAGGGACAAAGATCAGCTTTTGCAACCTGGTCATCGATTTACAAAATCTGCACCCTGGCTTATTTTTTGATATCGATTTTCTTCAAAGTGGAAACGAAATAAAGAAATAAATACACAAAGCGTTCTATTATATTATAAAGATTAGGAAAAGAACAATACGTATCAACTTCCCTTCACGTATCCTGTATACTCAAAACTAAAAAAGCCATCATTTACAGAAAACTACTAAGATATATACACACAAAACATATTACCACAGACAAAGAGCAAATAGAAACGCACAATTTGTAGGCGCACCTCGAATCGACCATTCGAGGCTTCGGTGACAGCATCATTGTCTTTTAAAGCCGTTGGAAATATATATATATATATATATTCTGCAATTTCCTGATAGAGGTACACTCCAACAACGAGCTCTTATTCATAAGGTTAGGTAAACGGCAAGGACTGGTTCTGCTAGCATTCCAATGGGCTAACTATGAAATGTAAGCAATTTTGAATGTAAGCAGAACCAATCCTGGCCTTAACATAACCTTATGAGCGAAAGCTCATTGTTTTGTTTGCTGCTCCGGGGGCTAGCTGGGTATAGCCAAGCTTCCTCGTACTAGGGTGGTGATAGGTGGTAGCATAATAAATTTTTTGGACGTTTATCTGTCAAAAAGTGGGCGTCAGTTCAAACGTAGACTTATTTTCCTTCAAAATGAGACCAAACGTGAGAAATTCTATGGTGTTTTTAATACTTTTTTCACTATTTGAAGTTAACAGGCCGTTAGACGTACTGGATTTCTGGTACCTCTATCGAGACGCAGGCCACTTAACAGGCCGTATAGGAATATTGTTGGTCATCTAATATGCAGGATCGAAATATACATCATGATATTATGGACACGACAATAAAATTCAACGCACCGCATCAATTGTGACGTCATCGATGTCGCAACTTTAATTTTCTCGTAAAAATACCTGTGAAAAAATTATATACCCGTTGATGTTCATTTGTTTGTGTTAGTCACACTATTACTATCTATTAGAGGTATATAGCTATTAGTAACTAGAATAGGTAACCGATATTGTAGTTCGTCACTGACAATCAATCAACCAACCAATCAATCAATGAATCAATCAATCATTGCAGAAATCATTCGCTTGTTTGACCAACTAATTTTGTTAGCACTTTATGTCTCTCCGTAAAACAAGTATTTAAATTATTACCTCCGCCAAGGAGGTTATGTTTTCGTCGTGTTTGTCTGTCACCAAGATAACTCAAAAAGTTATAAGCCGATTTGGATGAAATTTACAGGGATTGTTAGGTATAGTAGAAAAAACAAATGAATAACTTTTGGTATAGATATGTCCATCCGTTTGTTTGTTTGTCTGCCTCAATTTTCTCGATGCTATAACTCAAAAAGTTATGGATGGATTTTGATAAAATTAACATGAGTTGTTAGGTATATCACAAAGAGTATATGACCAAATTTTAGTAATGATCCGTTTGTTCGTTCGTTCGTTTGTCACTATTTATAATTTTATGCTTGTTAGCACAATAACTCAAAAAATAGAGAATGGATCTTTATGGAATTTATAGAGTTTGTTAATAATATTAAAAGACATAAATGATCAAATATGTGCAGATCGGTTTGTTCGTTTGTATGTTTGACTTTTGTTTGTCATAACGTTTGTTAACAGTATAACTCAGAAAGTTATAAACGGATCTTCAAGGAAATTGAACAAGCTGTTATTAATATCAAAAGGCACAAATGACTAGATTTTGGAGTTTATACAAAAAAATTATTGTTTCAGAACCGATTTGAATTTTTTGCTACCATTGTCTCACTTGGCGGAGGTATGCGCTCTCAGAGTGCTCTAGTTGGACATAGTATTTGATTTGTATAAAAATAAGTAAAGCTGAGAGAAAAGTCTGTTTGTGATTAAAGAAATCTTTAAAGTTTTGGGGACGAACCGTTGATCTACTCTAAATTAAATAAAAAAGTTAAATAAACACAAAGCCAGTACTTCATATTTTATTATTAAACTAGAGCACTCTGAGAGCGTATACCTCCGCCAAGTGAGGCACCGGTAGCAAAAAATTCAAACTGGTTCTGAAACCATAATTTTCTTTGTATAGACTCCAAAATCTAATCATTTGTGCCTCTTTATATTCTTAACAGCTTGTTCAATTTTCTTGAAGATCCGCTCATAACTTTTTGAGTTCTACTGTTAACAAACGCTATGACAAACATGAGTCAAACATACAAACGAACAAACCGATCTGCACCAAAATTTGATCATTTATGTCTTTTAACAGTACTAATTACTACTGACGAAAACAGAACCTCCTATGCGGAGGTAATAATCAGATGTCATACAAATGATAGCAGGCCTCTGAGTAATAGCAGCAGGGTTAACAATTAACCCATTACCCATATAGAGTTACTTCTATAACGCTGCTCCTATGGACAAACTTTTTAACCTGACGATGGTTACTTTTTACTAAGGATTATCTAGCTTCTCTATACTTATGTACCTGCTGTATTGCTTGATGCATTTTCATTAATTCAATAAATCCATTTAAATGAGCAAAATCATGATATGTTTATGTCTTTACTCTTTTCAAAGACTGTTCGAGTGATGTATGGATCGATTTTAACCCAATAAATCTATGTAATGAAGTGCTATTTCATATCCTTGGTACTCCATCGTAATGATGACAAAGGAATTTCCATGGAGAACTACCATAGTGTTACAACGCAATCCAATCAAGTGTTGCATTGGAGCGGCGTTTTTTTTTTATTTCTTAGCAAGTTTGTAAGCCCCCACACCTTGCTTCTTCGCTAAAAATTATTTTGGCTTACTACGAAAAGGGCTACTGAATGGGCCGAGGCACCTGTCCAGGGCATAGGCTGGCTCAATAGTAAACAGGATTCAATAACGTCTTTAATCTCTTGCCAAAAATTATTTCAATAGTTTTTTTAGAACTACCCACTACACATATGAAGCGTGATGCTGAAATTGATATACTTTATGACTACAATCATTTTGTGATATTTAGGTTCCAAAGGCTGTATTGCAGTTCTAATACTTTAGAAATATTCAACAAAACAACACCGCAGTCGCCTACAATACACTTGTGTGCCCAAGTTCCTCTGTACTTCCCTAATAGAATCGTAGGCTGCATCAGAAGTTGGCTTATGGTTTCAGCTTGAGGGGCGGCCCGGAGTGTAGTTATGGTTTGTCACTCCCTTCTCGATAATATACTGATTCCTTCCCAAATTAGTACCCTCTACTAATATATTGATCTAATCCATCATATGTTACATATCTGCCTGGAGCTCTTAGAAAAGCTAAGGATAGAAGTTCTGTTAAAAGTTTTGTTTCAAGTTTGGCGCTTGAAATTAGTCATTTTTGTTCATTTCGTTCGATGCTTCGACAAACTGTTATATTCAAATTTAAATATGCATAATATCAATATATCAGCTCAATAAAAAACTGCTGTACTAGAGCTAGTATGTCACCATAAGCTTTGTAACCTGCACAGCGCTCATTAAACAGGCACCAATCCCATGCCCAGCTGAATTTAAATCCTTTACATAAGTAGATTAGATTAGATAGGCGGCAGTAGACGTACCAAAAGGCCCATTCCAAAAAGATACCAGAACTTTCACCCCTGCCCTCTATGAGCTATTGCCAATATGTTAGTAGGATATCGAGGACTGGGGAAACGAGAAGAGAAAAAAAAGAAAGAAGTCAGAAAAAAGAAGAAAAAAGAAGGGAGAGAAAAATCTCAGTCAAAGAGATGATCATGAATGCACGCAAGCATGATTGATAGCCGGTGATATGCGGAGCTTAAAACTATAGATGGAGCGGAAGTAAAAAGACGGATTAAGATGGCCTGGGAAGCTTTGGCTGTTGAGAGCTTGCGACTCGTGGAAGAGGGGTTCTTAGCTGTGGATGATGTCTCTCCCAATGTATGTCAAGCCGATTTTTAAACGAGTTGACTGACTCCGCACCAACCACGTCGGAAGGGAGTCGATTCTAAATGCTGACAATTAAATAGGGAAAGAAGAGCTGACTTAAAGTTATTCTTTGAGCTTTATGCTTGAGTTTTTGACAGTTGTTTCACAAGCGATCATTAAGGTCTCTTTCAAAGAGTCCCGTTGTAGGTACGTCGTTGAAGCCATTCAAGTGCTTGAATGTTTCTATTAGTAGC
Organism: Parhyale hawaiensis; assembly: GCA_001587735.2. Classification (NCBI taxonomy): domain Eukaryota; kingdom Metazoa; phylum Arthropoda; class Malacostraca; order Amphipoda; family Hyalidae; genus Parhyale; species Parhyale hawaiensis. Next base: position 8,839,072 of record LQNS02278089.1, on the reverse strand, counting down.
CCGCTGAGTCGTCTTTGCTCCAAAGAGATCAGATCCAGTTCTTTTAGGCGACGTTTTTCAGTTGAGGTATCAATTTCGGTGCTCTGCGTTGGACTCTTTCCATGTTATCGATATCTTTACAGAGATGTGGCGATCAGAATTGAACAGCAAATTCTAAGTGTGGCCTCACTAATGCCTTGTACAAGGGAACGATGATGTCCTTGGACTTGTATTCGAAGTTTCTGTTGATGAATCCGAGTACTCTGCTTGCCATTTTCACACTCTTGTCAACTTGCCGACTGTGCTGTAGCTTCTTTGTAATTGTGATTCCCAAGTCAGGTTGTTGGGTGACAGCAGCCAATTCCGTCCCGTTTATTTTCAATGGGGTGGAAGGGTTCACCAGCCCTACGTGCATTACTGAGCGTTTGTCGACATTAAAGCTCATCTGCCATGTTGCGCTCCATTCCATGAGGTGGTCAAGGTCTTGTTGGAGCTCGGCTCTTTTCGTGGCAGGATGGCATAGTTTAGTATCATCTGCAAATTTACTGATTTTACTACGGATGTTACGATCGGTATCATTGATGTAAATCGAGAACAGAAACGGGCCAAGCACGCTACCTTCTGGAACCCCTGATGATACATGTGTCCAGTCGCTCGTCTCTCCTTCAAGCTTCACTCGTTGCTGCAGATCCTTGATCCATTGTAAATAGTCACCCTGGATGCCATGGCCTTCCAATTTTTCGATTAGCCGGTGATGGGGACTTTATCAAAAGCTTTTTAGAAGTCTAGATACACAAGGTCTACACCTTTTTCTTCATCTTTAATAGCTATAACGTTTGAGAAAAGTCCACTAGGTTTATTAAGCAGCTTCTTCCATTTCGGAAGGCTATAGACGTTCACCTTGTGAGAGCTGAACATTTGCTCATAAGCTGAGTGTAGGATTGTCTTGTGAGACCTGGTATTAGATTAGATAGGCTGCAGTAGACGAACCAGGAGATCCATTCCTAAAGAGACACAGGGACTAACACCCCGGCCCTCTATGAGCTATTGCCATAGAGAACACTATCCCTCCAAAACATCCAGTCCACAATACTTCCCACATAAAACTTGTTGTTAAGCTCTGCCAAAGTGTAGCAAACAAAGACAAAACTTTACATTTCAGGTCTTTTGTATTTGAGATTGTAGGTTGCATTCAGCACTCAGCAGGCTTCAACTAAGATGCACCTACCGAAGCGTTATATCATGTCTCTATAGTCAAATGTCTCAGGGTTTCACATTTTTATACAAATACCGCATCAGGTGTAGCCAAAGCTTACCATCCACTTAAGTTTAGTGTTTTAATTCAAATCCTTTATTTAATAAGAGTAGGGCTCTGTATAAGCGTTAGCGACGATTACTTTTCTATAAAAATTCACCCCATTACAGGGTAATAATTTGTATTAGATTTGCAAATCCTTTAATTGTAGCTCCCCCAATCGCATATGACGTCACTCCGACGGTGAGGCAATCATACTGTTCCCTTTAGACTTCCGCTCAGTTCAGTTTTTTTTTTTTCAAACCTCTGCCTAGTTTAGTTCCTCTTATACTTTTGTTGCGTTCAGTTCAGTTCCTTATAGCCGGCATTTATGTTTACTTCTAATAATTTGAATGCTGGTCAGTCCCAACAAAAGTTCTATTGATGTGTCACTGCCTGCGGGCGTGACGTGGAATGATTATCATTTTAAAAATTCGGTCTCTTAGCCTATGTGTTAACTTCTTAACTGTTGACTAATTGTAATCTTTTAAATGGCCGATTATCTTATTTTAAAGGCACTAGTATCGCCCTCTAACTCGTCGCTTAGCCAGAAATTGTTTATAAACGTATCAAGTCCATTGCGTACGAACCACCTTTCGGTTTGCGGCGTTGGCAAACTTAAGCTGCCTAGCTTGACTTGTCCGGCACCAGCAGCGACTCGTCACCTCCGCACCTACGGTTGGGACCTGCACAAATGGTGATGTGGTGATACCTCTTGTGGTCTTCGCTATTTTTTAAAGTGCGCCTGAGAGAGACCGGATGCGCTGCTCTGTTATTATCTTCTCTAATTTCCGACTAATGTAGAGTGCTCTGCAAAGGTCGCCCGTTAACCTTATATTTGACATGGTGTGTTAAGTCTTATCTGCCCAAGGGCGTCCAGCATCAATTCAGTAACTACTTACCTTGCCTTTCCTATTCGCGGAACACTCTAGTTATTTTCTTTTCTCCATGTTATTAACCAACTTACTTTGCTGCCGAGCAGTTACACTGTAAGGTATGCACCCTCCGGCCAATTTGTTCTTTGTATTGCCCTGCATTTGCATTCTCTAACTAGAGCACTCTGTGAGCGCATACCTCCGCCAAGTGAAGCAACGGTAGCAAAAAATTCAAATTGCCTCTGAAACCATAAGTTTCTTTGTATATATATATATACACTGAAAAATCTAATCATTTGTGCCTTTTTATTTTAATATCAGCTTGTTCAATTTTCTTGAAGATCCGTTCATACCTTTTTGAGTTATACTGTTAACAAACGTTATGACAAACATGAGTCAAACATACAAACAAATGAACCGATCTGCACCAAAATTTGATCATTTATGTCTTTTAACATTAATAACAACTCCTATAAATTTCATAAAGATCCATTCGTTATTTTTTGAGTTATTGTGCTAACAAGCATAAAATGAAAACCAGTGACAAACGAACGAACAAACAGATTATTACCAAAATTTTGTCATTTACTCTTTGTTATATACCTAACAACTCGTGTTAATTTTATAAAAATTCATCCATAACTTTTTGAGTTATGGCATTGAGAAAAATGAGGCAGACAAACAAACAAACGGATGGCCATATCTTCACCTAAAGTTAATCATCTGTTCCTCCTAACATACCTAACAATCCCTGTAAATTTCATCCAAATTGGTTCATAACTTTTTGACTTATCTTGGTGACAGAAAAACACAAACAGACAAATAGACAGACAAACACGACGAAAACATAACCTCCTTAGCGGAGGTAATTATTACAATGCGTGCCATATATTCCATCTCGTAGTCGTGTCTAACTCTTCATACCATTGCGGCACGAGAGCTTGCTAGGATTGACCTTACGGACTTCTTTGACCCCAGTTCTTCTACCTGGAGAACTTCGGGGGATGACAGCCTCTTCTTGGAGACCCGTTCTACATCTCACTTGCTTTGTACAGTGCCGCATGTCCTCGGTAATTAACCAGTCGGTAGACGGAAAAAAAAAAATGAAAGGCTCCAGGTACTTAGTACCTTACAATTACCTCGCTGTTATTAAGTTCACTTGATTACTAGAGGTTGCTGATCTTTGTTCCCTTCGTTCAATTTAACGTACTAAACTCATTCAATTCTATCGTTCAGCTTGCCAGTAAATCAAATTTTACCTCTCTCTTTTAAACTCTCAGTTTTCTTAAATAAAGTATTTTTAAACTCGATTCCCGTTAGGAAACAATACGACCTTTGTACGAATTAAAACATTCCGCCTTTGTGCAGCCCCTGGCAGCGAACCGGTTGTCGGCTGGCTGCTCACTTTTGCGCTTTCATTTAGGCGGACGCGCTGGATTCGTCGGATTGACCCTTACCTACTTACCTTATAGCCTACTAACATCAAGATTGGTGCCCTGTTGCAGCCGCATGTAATATCGACGTTTGGAGACCCCTGCAGCAGATTGGTGGGGTTTTCAATTATCAAATGTAAACGTCGCTAAAATCATTGAGCTGTGTAAATCATTTGATCATTTATCAATTGTTTTTAGAGAGAAATGGGTCTTGTGCGGAACGAGATGTGCTCGGGATGCTTTCCGCCAACCTTAGTCGACAAGCTTGTTTATTTTATTTTAAAGCCCTGCCTCAGCCAGGCAGCTTGGCAGCGTTGAACAAATAAAGATTGTTCGAACTTCTTCCCTGGTATTGTTCAACACTAACTTAGGTTTTATAAGGCAGAAATTTTCACAGGATAGTGTCACGACGGATTTCTCCAATGCAGTCCTTGAATCATGGAGATGGGCTCAGCAGCAATGCATTTTGGGTCGTGTTGGGCCTGCGTTTTCTACTACTATGGTAGGGCCGCAAGCGCCCAGCTCTTCTGCTTTAGATACTTTTCTGATCTGGCAAATCGAGTTTCCTTAATAGCAATAAAAAATTGGATTGCACATTACAGTTGTCAACAGAAATCGAAGACCAAAGAGCTCTCAGTTGCTGTAAAGGGGATTACGATGCAACTTGGTTAAACGATATTTTTAGCTATTGAGAACTGTATAATTCAATTGAACAGAGCATTTCCTACATATATATATATTTTAATGCTGTATTTGCTTTGACACTGAAATGTCAGAATGTAACTAATATATATATAAAAATCTAAACACTGAAGTTCTTCAATCGTTCGGGACATTTTCACCCGCTTGCCAGCAGAAATCACAGCGTAGACACGCAACGTCGAATTTCGTCTTTCGTGTTGAAAAATTTCTAACTTTGGAGTTTGTATTAACTTTGGACGTTCCTAAAGCCTTCTGTCATTCAGGAGTCACGCACCTGGCTGATAGCCTGTAAAATTACTTTCTTGCTGTTAAATTCACTACTCTATTTTACTCCTCCTATAGAAATGCCATTACGGGGAGAGCTTTGTATATGACACCGTAAGAGTGAGGAGTATCTCTATACCTTATGAGTGAGGGGCTGTCTTTCTAAAGCATTTCTCAACGAAAAGGCGACCAATTGAAGATTTTGAACATTTTCACTGCATTTTATGTTGAATTTCATCCCACTTAGTACAGCACGTAACATAATATTTTCCCCAATGTTGCAGTGCTATCACATAATATCACAGCTTCGCTTCAAATAATAATAATTTGACACGTTCCAGTCCGTCGCAGCGCTGAGAAATGCTCATGGGGCCAAACAGTTTTCTCTGACCAATATGTTGCTCGGCTGGAGAAGGTAAACGAGTTTCTATGCTTAGAATCTTTTGCGTTTACAATAGCTGTAGAATTTTATCAAAGCTGCGCTAACGTTCAAAAACATGAGTGTCAGCTTCAAACCCCTCATGGCAGCCAGTAGAAATAATAACATGAATCAGCATCCATTGGTGGGCAATAACGGCCCACCCGTTGGAGCGAAAGACAGAATGCCGGCCTCCGGAGTTTTGTACCTCTATACCTGGACCGCCGCGAATTCTTCAAATGGCCGCGAGTGCCCAGGTCCGCTAACGTCAGCATGCAGTAGGCGGCGCTGGTTGAGTGGTTATCATTTATTTCTCCACGGACAGGCGGGGGGGGGGAGTTCTTGCATTAACGCTATTACAGCTTATATCATAAAACGACATGTACATTCATTTTTTGATAATTTCACAACTGTGAATTGCTGGGCTCCAGACTGGATCAGTACCCTACGGATAGTACAAATTACGATAGCTTAGGTTGGCAAAAGTCATTGGTTGCGACAGTTGACTTGATATACGCTAACTCGTTCCAGTTAACTTCTCTGGAACTTGCGTTTTGAGCTTTGGTTTTCTATTTTGAATCGATTTTCAAGCCATCATCTCAAGTCGACCAATTTGGAGTTAGGACGCCCTCGACTGGAGCCGAAATTAAAGCTTCGAGGCCTAACTTGGCTGAAGCTGCAGACATAAGTAATTGGCTTTGTCGCTTTGAATCGCCTTGCAAGTGTTAGAATCAACGCGATTAATCTGAGCCGGTTGAAAACTCCATTTTAAGATGCAATGTTGAGTTCCAGGAAGTCTGACGGTTAACCGATTAAGGGTCAGTCAATACCTGAAATTCACCTTAACGGGTCACAGCCGGCGCACTTGCCGGAAGCTTCGATCGACTCGAAGGGTTAAATTTAGCGTCTGGTCGAACGTGCTCTTAGTCGTGCTGTGTGAGCTCGCCGGAACTATCCCAAACGATATCGCCTCAATTATTGAAATTTTCAGTACTTTCAGTTCATTTTCTATCACATATTCAACAGTAAATTGCCAGAAAATTACTCCTGATGACCGTAAAGTCCAGTTCTTTGGAAAAGAACACAAGTGAAATTGTTTTCGTTTATTGTCCTATAATAGCCGCATAATCTCTCGTTTCGTGAAAAGAAATTCTGATATTTTAAAACGGCTTTTACCTCTGAATATGAGTTAAACGCAGTCAGTACAAAGGCAGCAGCGAAGCAACTTGCATCTTTTCTCTCTCTCTCTCTGTGAGAGGTGAAGTTGTGTTAATGAATCTAACTTTCTTAGTATTTTACCTTACGCAGTGATATTGCCTATATGCAATCAAGTGTGAGGCATACTGGTGGGTGGCAGATTCTTAAAAATTTATTTCAATTGATCTATCAGCGAACAGATACGGATGTTACTAATTTCTGCAGCGCATTAATAATCTACTACTGTTATCTTTACCATTGTATAAGTTTGCTGGTAAATGAATTAACTTTCTACTTTCTATACATTCAAGCTTAAACGCATTAAAAATTCAACATCAAAGCTGCAGAATGAATGAGCACTTTGGGTTTACCCTCGGACTAAGTATAGTGGGAGACGACATAAGTCCTCGGCAGTGCGACCAAAATTGGGTTCGAGATGGCTTCCTGATGGCAGCCTTCTGCAGCGGCGTCCTGATGAGCCCCATTCTCAAGTCGCTTAGGATATAAGAGACTATATGGCGTACGCCTGCAGCCATTTGAACAAGCGCAAGTGAGTTGGCGGCACCTGCTTACAAACAATAATCGTTTAGGAATCAGAAAGGGATGAATATATATGAAACGTCGTTACCTGGATACCGAGGGCCATTTACCTCCGAGGCACCGAAAAACTGAAAATAAAAAATTTTTCTCGCTGGACGGTATTTGCAGCTAATGTAAATGAAGTAGAGCCCAAATCTACTACTTTACAGCTAAAAGAAATCTCAGCTTGCGTCTACGCCACCCATCCCAGCCTGCCAGCAAGCCAGCGTGCAAATCAGCCCGGGTGCAAACCAACCAGCTCGTACCATGAAGTAGCCCGCAGGCTGCAGTTCAGTATTTCGGTTATGTCGTATCCCCTATACTTACTCCGAGATGTCTACCCGGTACACTTGCTGTGCTAACGTCTGATCGTATTTAACGTTTTTATTGATGATATAACTACCGCCGGTATGAATTGTGTATTGTATGCAGATAACGCAGTTTTCTACACCAAAAATAGTAATTTTCATGCTGCTAAAGCTGATCCACATTTTTTTTAAGTGTTGTCAGAATGATTAATTAAAATTAGATTAACTGCCCATAAAAATAAAACCAAACTAGAGCACTCTGACCTCCGCCAAGCGAGGCAACGGTATCAAGAAATTCAAATTGGCTCTGAAACCGTAATTTCTTTGTATAAACTCCAAAATCCAATCATTTGTGCCTTATGATAGTAATAACAGCTTTTGAAATTTTCTTGAAGATCCGTTCATAACTGTTTAAGTTATACTGCTAACAAACGTTATGACCAACATGAATCAAACATACAAACGAACAAACCGATCTGCACCAAAATTTGACCATTTACGTCTTTTAACATTACCAACAACCTCTATGTATTTCATAAAGATCTATTCATTATTTATTGAGTTATTGTGCTAACAAGTATAAAATTAAAAACAGTGACAAACGAACGAACAAACAAACGGATCATTATAAAATTTGGTCATTTATTTTTTGTTATATACCTAACAATTCATGTTAATTTCATCAAAATTTATCTATAACTTTTTGAGTTATGGCA
>LQNS02278089.1:8809544-8825500 GCA_001587735.2 Parhyale hawaiensis | reverse complement strand
CATGCAACGTAATTAAGTGAATTAAGTGAATATTATAAGTAGATATTGCATCCATCACCCGGTTTATTGAAAACTAGCCGGTACCTATGGAAACTAGCTGGAACCTATGGAAACTAGCTGGAACCTATGGAAACTAGCTGGAGCCTATGGAAACTAGCTGGAACCTATGGAAACTAGCTGGAACCTATGGAAACTAGCTGGAACCTATGGAAACTAGCTGGAACCTATGGAAACTAGCTGGAACCTCTGGAAACTAGCTGGAACCAATGGAAACTAGCTGGAACCTATGGAAACTAGCTGGAACCAATGGAAACTAGCTGGAACCTATGGAAACTAGCTGGAACCTATGGAAACTAGCTGGAACCTATGGAAACTAGCTGGAACCTATGGAAACTAGCTGGAACCTATGGAAATTGCACAGAACAAATGCATTGTTCTACAATGATATCTTGGGCCAGTATTATACATATGAAATGTTATGACACGAGTCCAGTTTCAACTTAAGCTGCTCCTGCTCGCAGGTCATAGGTCGAAGATTTGCTAGCTGACTTGGAACGTAATATTATCCTGTTCCAAGTCAGACAGTCAACCTTCTAACTAAGGCCTGCGAGTAGTAGGAGTTAAAATTTAAACCTCACTGTTGCTGTTCCCTCTCAAGATTGTATCAATAAGAAATCCCTAATTTTCCTTATCTAACACTGGAAGCGCAACGGTCGTACTACCGACGAAATGAAGGAAAGAATAAAGGAAGCAAGGAATGTAGGGAGGAACAAGCAGAAGTATATTGTGGATGAAAACATCGAGGGAAGTTGAGTACAGAGAACTTGGTGACGTTCACTTAAACGGAAGCGTCGTAAGTAGTCGTGTTTTGCTCTGGATAAGCAACGTTTATTTTTCTTCGTTATTTTTTCAAGTAAGCTATTTCCTCAAGATTGAACATAAGATCAACTGGTACATCATCATATTCATTAGAAATTAGACATGCTCATTACTGAAGACAGTGAAAAATGATGCCCATACATGTTATGAATTATGTGACCAGATCTTTCATATAAACTGGATACTGGGACTGTGCTTGTAGGAATTTACTAACTGTCGGAATGTGTTTAGTGAAATACCGCGCATGCTGTGGGAATACAAATACTGCAGGAATGTTCTTACCTCGGGAATGTTGACTGCGGGACTGTGTTTACTGCGGAAATGATTGCTACAGGAGTGTGCATAGAATGTCCCGAAATGGCTGACAGAAGCATTCGCATATACTGGACTACGGGAATGATCGCCAAGTCGCGTCACAAACTACGCAGTATCACGAAAACATTCCATTATTATTCAAAGATACAAAATTACGTATGAACTCTCCTTCACGTTTCCTCTATACTCAAAAATAAAAAGTCATCACTTACAGAAAGCAGTTAGAATATATATGCACAAAGACACGCAGAACTTTTTTAAGCACACCTCAAATCGACCGTTCAACTTTTTTAAGCACACCTCAAATCGACCGTTCGACACCGTGGTGACGTCAACATTATCTTTTGAAGCCGCTGGAAATATTAAAACAAAAATCATTGGTATCATGGATACGAAAATACAATTTATTGCACCGCATCAATTGTGACGTCATCGATATCGCAAACTTAATTTTATCGCAAAAATACAGATGAAGAAATTAGATACCCGTCGCTGACCATTTCTCTGTGTAACTAGCATATGTTATCGACATTGTAGGGTGTCACTGCGAGTACGCTCACAAACAGAGCTAGGCACTCGTGCCACTGATCATCAATCGATCATAACAGGAAATAGTTCGTTTGTTTGACCCTCTAAACTTAGTTGTTAGTCCTTTATGCTTTTGCATGCAGCAAGTATTTATTGGTCGCAGAATTTCATTTGTGTAAAAACTTAGGAACTAAGCAATATTTGAGCAAATATCTGTTTGTGACTGAAGAATTCGAGAGAGTTTTGGGGGCGAAACGTTGATCTACTTTAAATTAAAATGAAAAGGTAAATAAGTATATCCTATGTAATAAATAATGTAAATAAACATAAAAACTGTGCTTGATATTTTATGACTAAATAATCAGATGCAAGCCACATGATAGTAGGCCTGTGGCAGTAATGGCAGCAGAGTTAGCAGTTAACCCATTTATCGGACAAGTAAGCATATATAGTTACTTCTCTAATGCTGTTCCTACGGACAAATATTTCAGCCGAACGGTAGAGAGTCACTGTATCATTGATGATTGCTATTTACTAAGGATTATCTCTCTATACTTATGCACCAGCTGAATTTCTAGACTATTCGAGTGACGTATCTTCTTTTAGCCAATAAATCCATTTAAATTAGAACTATCACGATATTTTAATGTATTTGCTGTTTTCATTGACTATTCGAGTGATGTATGTATTGATTTTAACCCAATAAATCTATGTACCGTACTGCATGAAGAGCCATTTCATATCCCTGCTACTCCATCGTAATGAGGATAAATGCAGCTGAACTACAATCCTGTTACAGCGCATTATACTGAAGTTTTGCATTGAATCACTATTTCTTTTCTTTATTTTTTGCAAGTTTCTAAGCACTCGTACCTTGCTTCTCAGCTAAATATTATTTTGGCTAACTACGAACAGGTTTACTGAATGGGCCGACTCCAGTGGACAAGCTGCCTCAAGAACTCAAGAGTGAACAGTATTCAATAACGTCTTTAATCTATTGCCAAAAATTATTTCACTTGTAGTTTTTAGCACTACTTACTACGCATATCAAATCTTCATTCAAGCATGATGTTGATAAAAATGAATGCACTCTATGGCTACAATCATATTCATTTAATGATATTTAAGTTCCAAAGGCATACTCAACGTATTGCGGTTCTTGTACTCTAGAAATAGTCAACTAATCAACGCCGCAGTCGCCTACATCACACGTGGGTGCCCAAGTTCCTCTGTACTTCCCTAATAGAATCGTTGGCTGCATCAGAAGTTGGTTGATGGTTTCAGCTTGAGGGGCGGCCAAGAGTGTTAAGGTTTGTTACTTCCAACAGATAATATACTGATTCCATTCCAAATTAATACTCCTGACTAATATATTGATTTAATCCATCATATGTTACATATCTGGAGCTGTTAGAAAAACTAAGGATGGAAATTCTGTTAAAAGTTATGTTGCAAGTCAGGCGCTTGCATTTGTTATTTCTGTTCTTTTCGTTCGATGCTGCTGCAAAGTGTTATATTCAAATTGAAATACGCATGATGATAATGCACCAGCTCAATAAAACACTACTGTACTGGAGTTAGTATGTCATATGTTATTCTCACCACAAGCTTTGTAGCGTGTACAGCGCTCATTATACCGTCACCAATCACGCGCCCTGCTTATCAACAGAAGTTCTGCTCAACTGTCGCCGAATTTAAATACTTTACATAAGTATTGTGGCTACAGACTTTCACCGTATGAGAGCTGAGCATTCATTCCTAAGCTGAGTGTAGGATTGTCTAGTGAGGCCTGGTATGAGGACACTTCCCCTCCAAAACGTCTAGTCCATGATATTTCCTTCACAATTATAAATTTAATGTTGAGATCTTCCAAAGTGTAGCAAACAAAGACAAAACTTTACATTTCAGGTTTTTTATGTTTAAGAATGAAAGTTGTATGGGGAACTCGGCAGGCTTCAATTAAGATTCTTCTACCGAAACGTTATATTGTGTCTCAAGGGTCAAACGTCTCATCATATCACATTTTAATACAAATATCAGGTGTAGCCAGACTTTACCATGCACCAAAGGGTAATGTTATAATTCAAATCCTTTATTCAATAAGAGTATGGCTCCGAGTAAGAGTTGGCGAGAATTTAGAAATTAGTCTTCAGCAAATCGCTGAAATAAACTTGTGAATTTCAGGTTTCCCTGCTGGATGAAAATATCGATTTATTAAAAAATCCGGCCATACGCTAGAAAAAAATGCTATCGTTTAAATCTTATATACAACTAGAACGCCTCGTGGCGTAAGACTATCACCTGCGATATGGGGGAGAGGGAGAGAAACTGAAAGTGATGAGTCAGTAGTCACAAATTCAATGTCGTCATTTTTCATGGCCACCTAGCTCTAGATTTTTGGCATTTTTCACATCTGAGTCAACCCACATGATTGCCTGAAAAACATTGTGATGCTGGCTCAACTCCTTCTGCCTCTTTTTGGGTGGACAGACAAAGAAACACATCTACATTAGTAAACGAAAACAGTATCGCCACTCTTTGCTTCGCTCGCTAATGATAACAAGGCTATAAGAGTAAGAGTCAAAGAGAACAGTTCTTTTCACAAATCGTAATAAGGTTAAGTTTCTCTCTCAGATAAAAGTATCGAGCTCTGTCAAAGTCGACTATACTCCGACCAGCAGCCATGCATTGGGAAGAAGAGGTAGGGTGCGTGTTTGGGGGGGGGGGGCAGCGCCCCAGCAAAGCACTGTGATATATGACTGCAGTTGTCTTGGGAACGGTCGCCATCTCTGGAGGGAGAGGTCCTGGCAGCGTCTTGATGGGGGTCATTGCTCACCCTTTTGAGGAGGTCGGGGAGGAGTGGGGGAGGGAAGGTCAGATCAAAATAGGGAAAGAAGCTGGGGATAATGAGGATATTTACCCCCTTGGGGGCTTAGAAAAGAGATACAGCAGCTACATGGTGGCTATGGAAACCGTTGGAAGTTGTGAAAGGATCAGGAGGACCTTATGTATAATATTTAGAGATGAGGCGACTTGCATTAGACATGGTGAAGTTATGTACAGAACTGCTGACTGGCTACGGGCAGAGGAAGATATTCTAGAAAATGAGGACTCGCTACAGATGTAGGGAAACATATAAACTGTAGTTGAGACTTAGCTACTGCAAGCTTATGGAGGGTTTGGAACGAAAGATTACTGGATGCAGCAGAACTACATGATGTAGGATACATACGTAATGCAGGAAGATTTCTGGAAGCAGGATCATTACTGAATGTGGAATCTTCAATAAATAAGCAAAGCTGAGCCCAGTCAATCTTAGACTTAACACTTTTTTCTACAATGAACTCGGAATGACCTGTAATCAATCAATGAATGGTTTAACGCTACATTTCTCAAAGGAACACAATTAGGCACGTGCCATATGTCGCACGCTGTGAACTGAACGGCTAACCTCTCACTACTGACGCAGGCACCTCACGCAACTTCTCGTTGGATTGATAGCAAATTATTGGAGTTTTTGAATGTATCTTTCTGGTCGAAAGAACTCATCTACGTAGTAGAATAGAAAGTTGGCCGGAATTGTCTAGAAGTTTGGTCTACCGATCATTGCTTTCTAGCAGCAAAGACTCTTTACACACTGTTCTACTTCTCTTGCAATGAGTTTCCTGAATCATCCCAAATTCATCGCTAATTTTTTTACTCCCTTATGGTTAACTGGAGCGCCTCGTGGCGCATGACCGTCACCCGCGGTGGGGCCGGGTTTGGCACCGTCATATTTTGTAGCCACCTGGCTCTGGAGTTTTGGCATTTATCAATTTAAATTGTTTATAATATTATCAGTTTCATTAAATTAAAAAAAAAACATGACTGTTATCCTTGAAAGAGGCATGCAAGCAAACATATTTTGAAAATAAGCATTTGAAATATTTTGGCAAATAAACAACATGAACTGATAACAATGAAAATAATAACAGTTAAACAATGAAGCCGTATCTTCAGCTGAACCTAAAACAACCACCATCAACAACAGCACGTTAGATATTTGGATGGCAGGCAGCTCTTGATTAGACACAGAGGTAGGCGCCAGCACAACCCCAATGCAGCTACTGCCTTGTTCACTGGGCTGTAAAATGATAAAAGCATTTACAGGTATTTTGGCATATTTTAACAAGCAAGTTGAAAAACGAAAAGTTATTAATAATTACCATTTAACAATTACATAAGGACATGCTGAGACGAGGGAAAGTATTAGTGAACTAGAACTCATTGAAAGAGCATACCTCCGCCAAGCAAAGCAAGGTTAGCGACAAAGACAAATTATTCCTCAAATAAGGATTTTCTCTTTATCTTCACTAAAATTTCGTCATTATTGCCTCTTGACATTCTTAGCAGTTTCCTTAATTTTCTTTAACATCCGCCAATTAAGTTTTGAGTTATGTTCGGAGAGACGTTGAGATAAAACGTATAATCAAACACACAAACGAACCAGCAGATCATTACAAAAATTTAGCAAATTGCTCTTCGTAGCATCTCTAGAATTTCCTGCAAATCTCCCGAAGAAGAGTTAATAACTCTTTGAATTGTGTTGCCAAGATACAATCGATATACAAACAAACGGTTGGACTTATCTTCACCAAAAGTTAATCATCTGTTCCTCTTAACATGACTAACAATCCTTGCAAATTTTATGAAGATTCGTCTATAGCTTTTAGAGTTATCTTGGTAACTAACCAATAAAATAACAGAGGCAGACTCCAACTACAGCATAATCTCCTTGGCGGAGTTAATAATGCATAGGATCTGGACACAATAGCATTCGCGAAAGCGCTTCTTGATAATGGTATGAAGAAATGATATCAACTGCTCATGAGATCAAAAACATATCTACCTTATACTTTTGAGTGAAAAATATTGACGTCCATGTTCTGCCATGCAGGTAATAAACAAGGTAAGTGTCGCGATTTGTGCTTTTACACACGAGAGCAGCAATTGGCTCCTGGCCAATACCGTCGACCCTGCAACAGCAAAACAAGAAGTTTTCAGCTTTTAGATGCACGACCTCAGCAGGAGCAATATGGCGGGTTACCATGGCAACGCTTCCGCCACTTCTGCTGACGTAAGCAGAACTCGGGAGCAGGTGCGTAGAGGGGGGGGGGNGGGGGGGGGGGGGGGGGGGGGGGGGGGGGGCAGAGAGCGGTGGGGGTGGATGAGTTCGACACGAATGTGCGTACTAGCAGTAAGAAAAGGAAGGGAGAAAGAAAAGAAAGACAGTGAGAGGAATAAATTGCAGGAACGAAAGAATGTAAGCAACGACGAACCATTTCTGTGCTGATGGTGTCTCTCGATCAGTGCCACCAGCATCCGGCTATAATTATTAAAATCAGCTCGTCGTTTCTATCTCTGAAAATTTTGACAACGGATTTAGTAGCCTCTCTAAAATCAGTGCTAGTATATTATGTAAGTGACTACTATCAAGTGTTATCTATGAATTTCAATAAATAACTTTCGCGAGAGTAGAGCTTCCTTGCGGAAAGGGCTTAAGCAATAGAAAACAGGAAAAAAAAAGAAATATGACACAAACTTCTTTACTTTTCCAGATTACAGGCTATAGTCAGCCCACAGTGCTATTACAATGTGAACTTAGACAACGCTCTTCCTATATTGTAGGGTTAGGTAAGCTAGAACTCGAAGTAACGAATTGCAGTGGTACGGCCATATCCAGCTGCTAGATAATGTAACCCTAATTAACACACTTAAATACGTTTGACTATGAGAGCCAAAACTATGCTGCTTGCCAAGCATAGTTCTCCTAACTACATTTCTAACTGTAAATATTGCAATGATTTGATGGAGTTATATAAATAAATTAACTAAAGAACTCGCTGTGTGTACTATTAAATAGTACGGACAACTTTCGTCTTCGGTCGTGGTGTGTTCGTTGCATTATTGGTAGAGAAATGACGTAGTGAGTTCCGTAGGCTGTAACCTATTTGCTGACATTGCCTTCAAAAAAGGGAAAAAATTGTGTAAATATCCCTAGTGTAAACAAGAAGAGCATTGAAAACAAAGCTGTTCAACTGTTTATAAATAATGAACAAAAAAAATAGGGAAAAGTGAACGAAGATAGAATCTGTACTGCATATGTAACTCAACAATAAATATGAATAAAATAAAGAGAAAGGCATGTCGTAGTTCAGTGAGGCAGACCCCACCCAGCGACATGGCAGCTAGTCAGCGTATGGATGTCTTGAGACCAGAGAACAGTTATGGACAGTTATGGATGTAGAAAATGCTCATATCTTTTCCAAGCAATATTCTCTTTTGCCACGAAAGTCATCTTTCTCAAGACTCAGTTTAGCTATGATTTTCTAACAGCGATGGCCGCTGTCTATCTACAGTTTGGTTTCAAAGTTGGTGTACGTTTTTTTGCCGGGTGATGGGTCTCAGGTGCTCCGAGTAGGGTTGGGCTCCTGCATAAGGTTAGTGGCGAGTTTAGTGATAATGATGTAGTTTGCAGATGCTTCTATTGTTTCTTGCTGCCACAGTTCAAGCCTTGTTCACCTGTTTGGCCTTCCTTCCCTTCAGCTGTGGGTCCAAGGTAATGCAGAGAACTTCTTCCAAACTAGGATGTTTGCTTGGCTTTTAATGTTTTACGAAGTACTTATCAATGAAAAACCTTAGTTACAGTCCTTTGCCTTTGCCCGAAGGTCAATGGTAGGTTTTCAGCATTCTAGCCAGATGTGTAGTGATATAGATTCATTGACGAAACTTTGGTGTGTAGATCTGCAGATCAAATCAGCTGCGACTGCATGCTTTTTTTTGGGGGGGGGGTAATGTTGATTTTTACGACTGTCCTAGAATTGATGAAAAATCCCAGCTGAATTTATCATCCTCTCTTTAACACCATGCGTTGTAAGCTTGACCATAATGATAACTAAAGCACTCTGAGAGCGCATACCTCCACCAAGCGAGGCAACGGTATCAAAAAATTCAAATTGGCTCTGAATTTTCTTTGTATAAACTCCAAAATCCAATCATTTGTGCTTTTTGATAGTAATAACAGCTTGTGCAATTTTCTTGAAGGTCCGTTCTTAACTTTTTGATTTATACTGCTAACAAACGTTATGTCAAAAATGAGTCAAACATACAAAGGAACAAAGCGATCTGCACCAAAATTTGATCATTTGTGTCTTTTAACAATACTAACAACCTTTATGAATTTCATAAATATCCATTAATTATTTTTTGAGTTATTGTGCTAAGAATCATAAAACAAAAACAGTGACAAACGAACGAACGAACAAACGGATCATTACTAAAATTTGGTCATTTAATCTTTGTTATATATCTAACAAATCATGTTAATTTCATAAAAATCGATTCATAACTTTTTGAGTTATGGGATTGAGAAAAAGGAGGCAGACAAACAAACAAACGAATGGACATATCTTCACCAAAAGTTAATCATCTGTTCCTCCTAACATACTAAACAATTCCTGTATATTTTGTTCAAATCGGTTGATGACTTTTTGAGTTTTCTTAGTGACAGACAGAGAGACAAACAGAGACAGACAGACACGGCGAAAACATAACCTCCTTGGCGGAGATAATAAATAAATTAGACGATGGTATCAGGATATATAAGCGAATTTAATTTCATGAATTCTATCATTAACGATATATCATTACAATCAGGCAATAATGCCGCATCCGTATCTTAATATTATTATGATCAATAATAATCACTGGAACGAATTATATGTTGACACATAAACAATGAAAATTAGTTTTTTTAAATACTTATTAATAAATGAATATGCTCCTATTCTGCTTTCACTATCAACAGATAAAGCATAATTTGTTTACTATCGTCACCATTAAAGTCTGGACCAGGTCCAGGTGGTGCTGGGCATGCCGCCTGCCGAGTGCTTAGAGCAGTAAATTTTTTTATGAAGCCCTTGGCGACCTTCCGACTCCACAGAAGCGTCAGTCGAGCCTGTCTTCAGAACCGGAATTTCTAGCAAACACGTTACTTCTGGCCTGCCTGTGTGACGTCACGGTACTATTGTCCTCGCTGTGTGATGTCACGGCCCAACTGACCTCCCTGTGTGACATACTGTAACTGTACTAATGACACACTACGAATTTACCTTGATGTAGAAGTTTATAGCGATGTGGCAGACTCAGTACTTAGGGATGTGACCTACTAAGTACGCAGCGATGTGGCAGACTCAGTTAGTAAATAACGACGTGGCAAATTCAGTGCACAATGATACGTCAGACTTGGTGTAAGGCTATGCTGCACACGCAAAATAATGCGATGTGATAGATTTCTTAAATATCAACGTGACGAAGCCAATAAATAGACTCGAAATATAACAAATTGTGACAGAACTGCGTGGCACTCAAAGCACAGCAGAATGATAGAACGGGGTGACAAACTCAGTTCACAGCTGTGCGATCGACTCAATCCCCATACACAGCGATGTGGCAGACTTGCAGAACCCCCAGCTCCGGCCGCTGCACAGCCACATATTGGGCGTAGCGGGTGTAAGGCGCGACCTCGAACACCAAGTTTGTGGGGGTCGCTGGTCCCTCGATGACCCCATACTCTTCATAGTCCGAGAAGTCCCCGTTGTTCACTAGCCTGTCACCGACGAAAACAACCAACTGAGAGAAGTCAGAAGGAGCGGTCGGCGAAAACCAAAGCACAACTTTCGAGATGGCCCTCACTGATTTCAAGTTGTAGGTTAGGAAGGGGGATTCAATTGCTTCTGACTCGTAGCAGTCTTCATGCTGGAAACTGTAGACTCCGTCCAAGACGAGATACCTGTTCGTATTCGCCGACTGTCCATCGAACACCATAGCTTGTTTCCAGACAACAGCTTGCCTGGTTCTGTTGGTCCAGCAACTAATGCCCCAAGCAGTAGTCCTTTCAGACGCACCAGGTTCAACGATGATGTCAGAGAAGTACAGTGTATCATAGTACCTGCACCACACGGTGCACCAGCCCAAGTCAATGCACCACTTGGTAGCGTGCGCGTCGATGCTTGTCTTGAGAGCACCGATTTCTGTGGTGGACACGGTCGATGATGTGCTCGACAGCCGAGCTCTGGTTGCCATAGCATGTTCCCACATCAATGGTTGCAGAATTTTGCAGGAGCAAAGACTGGATGCTAATATTGTCATGCAGAAAAATTTCTTCAAAAGATGAAACATTTTTACCCGAAAATTCTCTAACAACCAGAAAATAAATTACGACAGAAGATGAAGGAAGGCTTGGCAAACTTTTTGGCTCTGCAAGTGGTGGAGAGCTCGGGCACGATGAGGAGACAATGGACTTTAAATGTGCTACTTCAAGACGGTAATACTTTTGGAGTGAGATAAATGTACGTCTCTAGCTACGTCATACCGACGGTTTTGTATTCTTTACTGTAAACAATATCATCAAGTTCACACAGTGATGACTGAAGTAGCGAACTATAGACGAAGCAATTTCCTTATTAGTCAATTAATTTTGACTTCGAAATAGCATAAACGCAAATATTTAGGCTTGGCCTCTACACTATGAAGTTTTTATCTTATACAAAAATGACGAACATATTGTGATCTTGCCGCTCTGAAATATGAACTAAATGAGACTGTGGAAATCACTTTTATTTAGGTTGCAGCGCTTAGGCTCTTGCTGCTCTAGCATCAAGTTGAAGCATAGCTACTTCATTCTGAATATGTTATGCTTGACTTCTTATTACCAATTTCACCATAAGCAGAAGTACAGTTAGATAGATGATGTTCAGTCCTCAGCGTCAGGAGAGCCCACAAGAAAGTAGTTCCCGCAGCACCACAAGTGACAGGAAGATCTTCAGAGGAAATCTGCGTCTGACTAAGAAGGAGAATCTGAAAGACACAGAAAACAGTCTGATTAGTTATTATGGCATGAAACAGTTAGAGTGTTAACTTACGATATATATTTGGTTATTGTTATTAAGAAAAAGCTTTCTTAACGTGAATTTGCATACAACTAATCTATCTGCGTTCCATGACGCCCTAAATGTTAAATCTGATACTTTTTCATAATAAAACTAGACTAAATCAGAGCCAAAACACCACAGTATTGGTACGTTAGTATAATATATACATGAAAACACAGGAAATGAGAAGAACCCAGGATACTGACTAGTGACGTTATCTAGCGGTACAGCTAGTAAGTCGTCCAGAGCGAATTTTCTTCATAGAAAGAATTAGTGGCCACAATTATTGTTTATTTACGTACGAGCAAATTCGCACATAAAGAGAACTATATGGAAGTTTTCATTGAAATTCTTCTGAGCTTTTCATTTATTTAACCCCAAGCTTTCGAGCTATTTAGCATAGCCCTTATTCAGGGGAACCAAGGAGGTTTAACATTAAACCTCCTTGGTTCCCCTGAAGACGGGCTATGCTTAATAGCTCGAAAGCTTGGGGTTAAATAAATGAAAAGCCCAGAAGACTTTCAATAAAAACTTCCTTATGAATACACCTGGGTGTCTACGCATATTTCAAGAAAGAGAACTATGTGTACTGTAACGAAAGTACTACAGTTGTGCATTAAGCCTTCATTTCAATAAGGCTGCACTCAGCACCCTAAAGAACTTATTACTTTTCCACGTCGAGATAAACTTAGCTCTTAATAATTGTGGGAGGCTGCTGATGATAAGTACTTAGTACTCGTAAATATATCTATTGTACAAGCTCATTACGTTACAAAAAGATATAACTGTGACAAAAATTACGATAACAAGGGCGCATACTTAGTGAAAGTGACATATACACCAGCTGTACGCTGCAACGCGGACAGTAGAGATATTCACTTTTGAACGACTTTTAATGTATAAAATTTGAACGACTTTTAATGTTTAAAATTTAAAGGATTTTCAATGTGTAAAATTTGAACGACTTTTAATGTGTAAATTTTGACCGACTTTTATTGTGTTAAATTTGAACGACTTTTAATGTGTAAAATTTGAACGACTTTTAACCCTTAAATGCCTGATTTAATCATAGCACACCCGTAGAAATAACACTATTGGTATATGCTGCATATAGGGCACGCTATGCATTTAAGGGTTAATGTGTAAAAGTTTACTCCCGCTGGCAGTACAAGTTTACCCTAAAATATTCATATCATAATAATGGCTGTATTTGGCCTGCGCATACTAGCATTCCTCACGGTAACCTTGCCTCGAGAAAAGGGTTAGTTAGCCCTTGATCTTGTACGCTAATAGTCAGACATTAAAATTACTCCGCTCAGTGTTCCAATAGAGTCCCTGCAAGTGCGTCATGTAAACCGTCATGGCAGAGTCATCAACACGTCTATAGCGGAGACTGTGCTAGAAGTGCTGTCAAAAATATCACAAAGAATGCAAGAGATCAGTCTATAGATAGGCATTTACGTTTGCCAAAGAAGGACGTTCTGCGATCATGATTGCTCGCGTAAATCATTCTGATTATCTGTGAATTTGTCAACAAGAAACGTAAACCCCTTTTAACTAATTTAATAATTAAATTAATATTGATGATTAAAAAAGTCACTTTCGTACTTAGTTCTTGGAAGATATTTGTGAAAGAACTCCTACTTTTCTTTCTTAATAAATAATTTTAACTCACACCTCTCTTTCTCTTTGTTTTTTTTTTCTTTATAATAGGAAGCAGAGTTTGTAGACAATGCAACTGCAGCGATGCGCTGACTTCCCTCAAGCTGGCAATGTTCAAGTTGAGTTAACTGAAGAGCAATTTGTTGCCCCGTGTAGAAGCTCATGCAATATGTTGCTCTGTACTGGCTGGTGGTAATATTGCCAGCAACATATTGCATCGTGTATGTGACATTGCGATTACAAACTATTTTACAGTTAATAGGAGAAGTGAAGTAACACCCCAGATTATACCCAAGACGTTACTGCACAGATACATTACCTCTCCAAATAAATCAGAGCAGCTTGTTTTCATGTTTGAAATTAGGTACGTACGACAGGTACAAAAAAATCATGCGGTACAAGAGATTAGCAATGATTGACACTAATAGTTTAAAATCTCCAATAGCTATGAATAAAGGATGTTTAAATAAGTAACATACAACAAAAGCAATACAATAAGTTAATTCACATAATAGTCACACAATTTAAAAATTCAGGGGATATTTCTCTCTACGTGAAGCAATCGGAAGCTTATTCATGGAAGATCTCCTTTGATACGTGAGGACTAAAATGGATCGGTAACGGCATGGTTGTTGTCAGGAGGCTTTTAAAGAATCTTTATTTGAAGAGACGGATCATCGCTCTATTTCGGCAAGTGATTATTCTGCACAGATCAATGCTTCTCTGCCCCAACTGATCAGAAGTGATCTCTGAAAAAATAAGACCTCAGTGAGTAAAATTCTGCTAAGCGTAGGGTACTGGCGATGGCCACACATCAATGCATTTCTCCTGAAAGGATTTTGGCGTTTGAGGACAGTTACTGTTGAAAAGATTTCAGAGTTTGAAGATCAGTGCTCAAAGGAAACTTGGACTTCAATCACAGAAGTTTTGAAATTGAAATTAAGGTCGATATTATCTTACCAACAGGGGTGAGCTACGAAAACAACTTCATATCTTGAGGCTGTTTCAATATAGCAGTATAATTTAGCAGTGGTGGGTATCGTTAATCAAAGGTAAACGTCGTTACTCATTGATCAGTTCAACAACGTTAGCTTTAATTTTTATAATTGAAAAAAATAATCACTAAGGTACTAGTCTAAAACTACTAAAAAACACCTTCCTATGTATGCCAAAACTATAAAATAACTTATTCTGGGGCTTTTCGAGGCTTTATATTTTAAGAAACTTATACAAAAAAATGAATTTCAAAGTTATAACCTGAAACATATTAAGTAGCTTAGAAACTGTGGGCTTCGAAGCAATAAAATTAATGTGAAAGCGTTTACGGTAAAGATGTCGTCGGCGGAGATGACATTTTGGTTCCTGATGGAAAACCCAAAAATCCCCACCTCTGATACTTGCTTAGGCTTGAAATATGCAACTATGGTCAATAAATACTGCACATTGATGTATTCAGATACTAAATACATCTTTCCAGTGTATTTAAATACTACACACGTTTTGACAATTTTGGTTTGCCTCTGTAGTGTATCCTCCAGAACCATGTTAGTAACGAAAGGATCTTTGATAAAGACGGGTCTTCACAAATTCCTCGCGGTCATTTTTGGCAGCGCAGGTACTCGAGTACTCCGGAAAACATGAAAACACAATAATTCAGAGGCGAGAGATTCCCATTTGTTCCCATCACTTCTCTATAGAGAATTGAGTAAGCCTGCTTCAGCTTCCTGATTAGATAAGTGACAATGAAGAGTGAAAGCATAATTTCTTTCCTTATTCATATTCTTAAAGTATAACAGCCTTCTTTCAGTCCAGGGCCATATAGCTCTGACGAGCTGTTATGAATTGCATTAGATGATCATCTTATGATTGTTGCAAGATGATGGGGCTGGTGATGATTTCAACGCCTATGGTATTAATGGTGATGTTTATAACCATGAATAGTATCATGAAAATATGAGTACTGCTGTCGACAGTAATTTCTGAGTACCACCTGTTGTTCACAGATGGTCAACAGACACCGGTTCTCAGAGCTCGAAGGGCTTCATCAGAAACAAACGTACCAATAACACGACATGCACTACAAAACATTTCTTGTTGTTAGAGGCTACTTGTGGCTTCGTTATCGATAGGCATCAGCAGGGTGGAAGATCAAAACACGACTAACGACCGTTGGTTACTAACGCACAATGCAGCACTGCAGGGCGCTGCCAATGCCAGCAAGTAAGCAGCGAGGGGCCGGGTGGGGACTACTATTTCACTGTACTGAAATGGCGGCAGTTCAGTAAGCTGGGTATTTTAGCACCATTTTCGAAGTGAATTCGTCTCGCCAGAAATTTCTCCAAAAAATGCATTCCTTTGACGTACTATGGCAAAAGCTATAATTACCAGTGGCGTAGTTAGCAAGGAAGAGTGGATATTGATGTCATAATAATATACCTATTTGTGCTAAGTCAATGCGTATTGCACTTTGCGTGAGCCTAAGACATCATCTCTCTTTTGCCGAAAACATATCCAGGAAACAGGTTTCTTGTCTGTCCACCCTAAAAGAGGCAGAAGGAGTTAAGCCATCATCACAATCTTTTTCACGTAGTCAGGTGGGTT
>LQNS02278089.1:8769113-8784749 GCA_001587735.2 Parhyale hawaiensis | reverse complement strand
CGTATTGCACTTTGCGTGAGCCTAAGACATCATCTCTCTTTTGCCGAAAACATATCCAGGAAACAGGTTTCTTGTCTGTCCACCCTAAAAGAGGCAGAAGGAGTTAAGCCATCATCACAATCTTTTTCACGTAGTCAGGTGGGTTGATTGAGATGTGAAAAGTTATTAAACTATAGAGTAAGCTGACCATCAAAATTAACGGCGCTGAATTTATAACTCCTGACTCCGTACTTTCAGTTGTATCTTCCCCTACCGAGGGTGACGGTCTTACGCCACCAGGCCTTCTAGTTTAATAACTTCATATGTTCTCAATCGGATTCATGCCAGGCTCTTAGTAGGCCACTCCATCATTCTAATATTCTCCTCTAAAATAATGAAAAATGTTTTGACAGAATTTGCTGCATAACAAGGGCGTTATCATTTTGCATAATACAGCTGGCCATGGTTAAGTGGGGTTCTTAAATGAGGTCAATCTTGACTCTTTAGTAACTCCTTGTACACTGATGCGTTAATTTTACTGTACAGCCTAACAAGAGGTCTCGCACCAGTAGCTGAAGTCATGTCAAACTCCATCACACTTCCGTCTCCGAACTTAACGCTACTTTTAGTGCATTGAGGAGAATAGCTTTCCTGGTATGTGCGTCCTATAACTCAAGATCTCCCATTAGAGCCAAACAAGTTGAACTTTATACATATCACTGATACGAACGTAGTCCAATTTTCCAGCAGGGATGGGCGCCGTTACATAATTTTGGTGGTCGTTACCGTTACTCATTACTTCCATAAAATTACCTTTTCACGAAATAAATTTCAGCCGGCCGTTATACCGATACTCGTTACACTAATGTCAGTTACTTCGTTACTCGTTACATTTGAGTTCTTGTATAAATAATCTGAACATAATATAACTTTTATATTGTGATAAAGTATGTCAAATTGGGCTTAAACTTGAACCTTTTGCAATAATGGGCTGGAGTTCAAGATGGTAATGAAATCTTTATTATTATAATGAAATAATTAATCTAAAATTTTGGTAACTGACTTCTGGTTTTAATATATGAGATATTTTCGTAAAAAAATAATATCTGTTGTTTACACCACTAAACAATTTCCAGATTAAGAAATCTATTCGCACAGCATGGCTTGTAGATTACACTTTGACAATACATTTTCTTTTTGGAATAGCGCTCTTCCAAAGGCAAAAAAGAAGGAAGGAGTTGCGTTAAATCTCATTTTCTCGTAACCGACGACTATCCAAGCAGTCGAATTTTGCTCCCCTGATGAATTCTTGCCTGTCAGTGCCGCAGCGCTGCTGGTACTGTCAGTGCCGCAGTGCTGCTGGTACTGTAAATACGATGCCAGTATCCGGGACGCGCTATCGTCGTTCGCGACGATTTGTGTGAGCGTTTGTGTACGTGGATCGTGTGCGTGAGGTCAGCGTTCACGTTGGCAGCTGCACTGCTCGCTGTATCGCAGATAAAGTTAGGTAACGTAAGGTTAGGTAAGGTTATGTTAGATTAGGTTAGGTAAGGTAAGGTTAGGTAAGGTTAGGTTGGGTTAGGTGAGGTAAGGTTAGGTTAGGAGGTTGGGTTGGGCTAGGTTAGGTAAGGCTAGATTAGGTTAGGCTAGGTTAGGTTAGGCTAGGTTACGCTAGGTAATGTTTACTTTAGTGGTGACGTAAGCAGGAAAGCTTACTTGAACGCAAAATCGTCGTGAACGACGGCAGCGATCCGGGACTCGAACCAATGTTTCAGCACGCGTTGCAGAGACAGTCACTTAGCCTCACAAAACTGGCACAAGAAACTTGAAAACAAAGAAAACAACTGAACATCATTTTACCCTTCTTGCTACAGCAAGATAATAATAAAAAATTAATAAATTATTTAAATCACACAAGAACATGCGTCCTTCATGTAAAACAATTTGAACATTGTCAGTCCTGGAGAAATCTAAGACGTGTTTGCTCCATGGAGGGTTCGGCATCCGTCGAAGAAAATTCTTATCTTGATATCTTCCTTCAAACGCGAAATGTTTAGCTCTCACCAGTTAAATAGAAAGTCTGAGTAGAGTGTGCTTACTTTTCTTACTTGAGAGGAATATGAATGGCCATAGCTTACGCTAACCTTGATTTCTCACTCAAAATCTCAAGTTGGCCTGATGTCGACTTAAAAAAAATTATCAAATCACTTCCTTCAACATTGCAATTTGAAAAAAAGGTACTATAATATTATATATAAGCTGTTCGCATCGACGTTAGGAAGTGTTTATCAGCAAAAAATACGAAAATTCGCACATAGAGTTCGGCGGCGCACGACGATAATTGAATTTTAGGGCAACAAAATAACCTAAAACGGACTAAGATTAATAAAAATTATGGCAATTTAACCTTAGCCATCACTCGATCGTACATAGGCGCTTCTTTCCAATAAAAGCGCCCGTCGCATCTTCAGAAACAATTGTGTTTTTTCGAGGTTGCTGTGTTGATTGGAAAAGATTTTAACGAAGTTTTAGCAATTTGCCGCCACTCTCACTTAGGAGAAGTGGACAGGCGAGGCTCGAGTGCTCCATGGCATGATATCCTAATTTGTTGTAACGTTTAGCACTTCAACACTTTATTGTTCTCATTTCACAATTAAAATACATAGTTCACAAAGAGCGAAGATACAATTCAAACTGGTCTAACACATGGTTAAAAGCAGAACAAGTCTACACAATGCCTATAAAAGCTTAGATTTCACACGTCGCAACTAATCATTATATATCATAATACTGCTCTACACAATATTTTTAAAATCACGCTTAAAGACATAATTTGACATTGGTTCGACAAACCTGTTTGGGAGCTCGTTGTACGCTTTAATACTCTGGAATACTGTGAAACACTTTTGTATATCGAGACGACCATATAGTAAGTTAAGCCTATTATTTCGTGTATTACAGCGATTGTCTGATAAAAGTGGGGTAAAATTAAAAATACTTCAGATTAGTCTATCATGGTCCCATGCAAAAACTGAAGAACCTAATACCTGTAGATATCTCTGAATTTTAACAGGTTTAATTCACGGTACATCGTATTAGTAGAAGTTAATGGTATGTTATTGTGATCTCTTTTGACGCACAAGATTATCCTCAGAGTTTCATTCAACGTGGTCGAGATACATTTGATAGTATTATCACTTGCACCTCCCTATATTACAATGCTGTACATATATTACTTGAGCATAGGGCAAGCTGTAGTATAGCGCAGTATAGCCTATTGATATCTGCATATATTTATTTGCATATATATATATCTATCTGTATAAATTTATTTATATATATATATTTAATTCTGTATATATCCATTTGTATATATTTATGTATCTGTATATATTTATTCATAGCGTGCCTATCACAGTGAAACACACATTTACTTAAAGCGATACATACGATATGCTCCTCTCACTGTTGTCGCCAAGTTAGCAGAGGAGCCGCTAAAAATCCCTAAAACTTTACCGTAAGAAGGTTCGCTATGCCTAACGATTTTATCTTTACAAGCGTTCAGCTCAACTCGCCTTTTCGAAGTAGCAGTTGCGGATCTAAAACTATTGTCCTTGAATTCCTTACCAATTCATCTCTGTACTCTTGCCGCAGTTTTCATGGGCCTGCCATCTTATTTCTTGGCTTCCAATGTAACCGTTTTCTCAAATTGTTTCAAAATCTCTGAATAACACTCTACGGGGGCTGACACACCAAAAGCAGTTCAGCGAGAAGCCGGAAAGGAACTAATTAAATATTTAGCAGTTCACCCTTTCTACAATTTATACCCTAAACAAAACGTTACTAAATACAACTGAATATTTATTAAATTAACGGATTTTGTTCTATGATCTGATCGTTTTGATTGCACAATTTACTTAGGTTATCTATCGATCATTCATAATTTGTTCATAAGGTGTTAATTAGATCAAAGAGCTTTTCTTTTTCATAAGTCTAGTAGATATACTGCAAGTTTAAGCTTTCCCCTTGCTCTATAAAAAATTATGCATTTTTCCTTAGTTCAAAAGTATCGTTCAGATCCGTTTGCTCGTTTATGTATGTATTATAACATTACTAAAGCAGTAATATATTTAAGATTTAATGGTGTTAGGGAAGATATATACTAACAAGTAAAAGTAGAACTATGTATACTGGTAACATATCTTGGACAGCTTAGCTACACGTCTTCCTCGAAAAGTAATAAAATTTGTTATATCGTTGCAATTAGTAACCAAAACGTTTGAAAATGATACAATGCATGCTGGACTTGTATGCAAACATTCAATTTAACCGTATTGTTATTTATCAGTGGCAGATGCAGAAAAACCTTTACCTTCAACAACAGCACTAGAGCTACACGCTGCCTCTCTCTTTTGCTTGACGAACACTATTGACTATAAAACGAACATTTCCTTTTACGCAGATACGAACTTTGCTCTGTGCTGTGTCCGAAAAAGTTCTACAGCCACAGACTGACTACTGTTGCATTAGCAGCCGTAATTGAAGGTGATTGGCTTGCTATTCCTTCCTGAAGCAACGAATTTCATTTCTGTCCCTAAGAACTTTTTCGCGTGATTGCCACTGATGAAACCAATAGTTTGCCTCGGTACAGTAGAGGGATTGATCCTGAACTGCTGGAACAGTGTGGCACAAAGAGCCCGCTGGAAGCGTGGCTGTATTATGAACATCATGTCCTCTGTTGTTTGTGTGAGCATCCGCATCTGTCTGTCTAGAGTCACTAATCTAAGCTCTCGCCCCTCTGTGCGTGGCTAACTGCTGTGATGGGAGGATACGCTGTGCTGCTGGTACAGCCCATCTGCCCAGGTAAGGGCGCGTGTCCAATGGTCGTGTGTACATCCAGACGGATTCTAGATCAGGATGGAGGCCTGTCTGAAGTCTAAATAGGTTTCTAGCGCCCCTCTTCCTACATAGTACACACACACAAACGACACGTTTTTGTTTATTATAGTACATATTAACTTTTTCTGGTCGCCCGGTCTCTCAGGACCCTCACCCCTCCCTCTCCCTTCCTAACAGCTCTTAGCCCATTCGATGTCTCTCAGTGGGCTGTATCATCCAATGAGGGAACCAACGAGGGAGCAGATCCAAGAGCTGGTAATCTCTTACAACTCTGGCACTGCTGAAGTCAGCTGAAGCTGACTTCGAAGCCCTGCCAATAGCATGCAAGCAAGGAAATTTTTTCTAATGAAAGTATTACTACCGAAAATCGAAATATGTATGAAAAAAATGTATGTTGTGAAATAACACGATTCTTTCTCGCAGCTTGTTCTCTCACGTCGAAGGAAATGACAGATAAAAACAGTTTGGAAATGAAAAGTCAAAGCGACAAAGCTGTATGTTACCTCACCAGGGTTAAACATTTACCTGCTAAGTGGATCTCGAGTTCGCTTTCAAACAGAGCAATACCTACGAAAGTTAACTTTTAATGTTGAAAGTAATGGGTTAACTATAAGTGTACTTGCATGTAGTACAGTTTAGAACCTATCTTGATCTGACCTAATTTTGCTCAGCGGAACTTGATCTAACCTAAATTTACTCACCTCAGTTTCATCTAAAATAACATGGACGCAATGTACTGCACTGTATAAACTTCTACGCTGCCCAGTATCATTGCTAAGGGATTTTTGCAGTGCATTAAGCTTTACAAACACTTTGTGTTTTCCTTAAAAATCTAAAAAGTAGCTAATTTCATCTGTGTGTATCATTTTATTAATAAATAATTTGGAATAGAAGGAAAAATAGAGGGAAACGTGCCAGCTTTCAGAAATGGCAATAATTCACAATTAAAATAAAGATAAGCTTTGAAGCAGTAAGATATAACAAAATCTAAATTTTTACTGATACACTTCGTAGTAAATTCTCTGGGGCCATTGGGGACTTATCTACAGCACGAGCCAGTGCACATGAATTTCACTGTAGAGGTGTGCGGTCAAGACAACTCTACCTTCAAGTTTGGCTCAAGACGGCAAGTAGATATAAAAATTCGAATTGAACAAAAAGTGAGAGCACTACTGACAGGAGAAATACTGTAGCGTTACTTATGCAGAAGAATATTTAAGCTTCACTACAAATATTAACAATTATTTCAGCATTGGTGTTTAGGTGAATATTAATTTTATACAGCGAAAGCATTAAATAAGACTGATGATTATAAAATGGCAGGATCATTATAACTTCATAGTTATATTTTTCAGACTTACAACCAGGGAAATGTTTTACTGCTCAGCATAACAGCGAACGCTGGTAACCAATAATTACCGGGGAATTACAGATTTATCGATAAGAACAAAGCCATTACAAGTAGCGACGGCAGCTCTGTAATTGTGGCTGGTCAAGTTACCCTGAACTTTTGTTGAATTTTTAACTTATTGTGCAATAATTGCAGCTTGGTATTGCCTGACTGGCAGAGGGAATTGATATTTTTCAACTATCTGAGTGACTTAGTGTTGTCTGACTGCCAGAGTGACTTTGTGTTGTCTGACTACCAGAGTGACTTTGTGTTGTCTAACTGTTAGAATGACTTAGTGTTGTCTGACTGCCAGAATGACTTTGTGTTGTCTGTTAAAATGACTTAGTGTTGTCTGACTCCCAGAGTGACTTTGTGTTGTCTAACTGTTAGAAGGACTTAATGTTGTCTGACTGCAAGAGTGACTTTGTGTTGTCTGACTGCCAGAGTGCGGGGAAAGTTCTTGTTTTACGCGAAAAAGAAAACGAAAGAGACCATCAATAATTATTGGAAATGACCATACAGCTTCGTAGACTACTTGAAACAGAATGTGTTTGACAAAATGAAAATGAAAAACTATTATTTTCTGAAAAAAACGCGTGTTTAATAATTGTGAATAAAATAGATAGACGTAGTTAACTATATTGATGTCTCTGTATAGTCCACAATGTTCACGATTCCAGATTTTTAAAGCATTCCTTTGTTCACAGATTGAAAAACACTTCTGTGCACACATGCAATAATATTAATTGGTCTCAATGTATTTCTCCACTTACGCAAGCTAAGAACTTTTCAGCACCTTACGGCACATGCCCAGCAATTCAACATTACCCTCATTTAGAGTCACCACATTTACGAGGGAACTTCATCTCAGTCCCACTGTTTCTTTTGACTCTGCTTTGGCTTCCTTAATTAGTGAGACCGAGACTGGTGCAGATATGAGGGTAGGGAGGGAGCGGGGGGGGGGGGTTAGGGNGGGGGGGGGGGGGGGGGGGGGGGGGGGGGTTAGGGAGAGGAGAAGGAGAGGAGGGAGGGGACTGACGACATTCGAGAAAAAAGTAAGGCTAGGAAAGTGATAAGAAAGGGATGAGGAGAGTGCGTAAGAGGATTGAAGGAAGAAGGGTGAGGTGGAAAAGGATAAAGAAAGGGAAAAATAATTGAGTGTGGGACAGTAAAGACAGACGGATGAAGAGAGTGGAAGAGGAGCGCGGGTAAGAAAGGGCGGAGAAAGTACAAAGAGAGTAGAGAGTGAAGGGAGAGAGATGAAGAGGGTCTAGTGTGGTAAATGGGTAGGAAAGAGAAGGACAGGGATTAGAAGGGTGGGCACGAGCTTCTGCAAGATTGCTTTAATCTTCATTCACCAACTTCACCAGATTATGTTACGTAGATCTCACAAGATTTTATCTGCTGGAAAGAGTCAGCGAGAGCGCGATTTAATGAATGCCGGCCTGAAACGTGTAAGTTGATAGTACCTTTAGAAACCCTTGCCTTGCTTCCAGCCTCGTGTTCCTCGCGCTTAACCGCACTCCAACACATAGATTTCCCTCGCCTTCCTCAGCCGGCACGCTTCTCAGAACGCCGGACTTAATATTTGAGTGAGAAACGGCGCAGAATTTGCAGGATTCTGCAGAATTTCCCCTCAGGGCAGCAGGAGACACTCGGCTCCCGCGCAGCGTGGCAGGCCCAGCGAAGTTCCCGCCATAAATCTGCCCGCTCGCGATATTTCTCCGCGTGTTTTGCAGCGGCTGCAGCAAGAAACGAAAATCTGCTGTGCGGCCAATGAATTTCAAGAGCAAAGAAGCGGGAAGCTGTCGTAGCTTTTTGTGCTGGAGATCTAAAGGATGGAGAGCCGGTCGTGCAGTGAATAAATTTTGAGCCACTCTTCTA
Source organism: Parhyale hawaiensis (assembly GCA_001587735.2). Taxonomy (NCBI): domain Eukaryota; kingdom Metazoa; phylum Arthropoda; class Malacostraca; order Amphipoda; family Hyalidae; genus Parhyale; species Parhyale hawaiensis. The sequence goes on along the minus strand of LQNS02278089.1, from coordinate 8,776,597 downwards.
CCGGAAGCTTCCTTGGTAAGTGCTTCTGCAAGACTGTAATATGACATACCCTTGCACATGCAAGACTGTTATACCGGCCATATGTTTACAATACTACATAGTTCTAGCTCAGCACAGTCAAGAATGTTATCATGCAAACCGGATTGTCTACAAGCTGCTATCTTCCAGGCCAGTACATCACCAAAACAACTGTGTTCCACTCCAGTATTTTAAAATACTGCGTTTTTTAAGGCCAGGGTATCTACATTTCTGTTAACTTCAAAGCCAGTATGTTTAGGATACTGCAGTCATTCAGGCCAATGCATCAACAAGACTCCTACATCTTAGCCCAGTACATTGACACGACTGCTATCTTCCCGTGTGGTATATTTATTTACAAGCCTGCTAGGTTAATGGCAAGTCAATCTACAAGTCGTTTCTTGTCTGAAAAAAAAAATCACCTTTCCTTCAAGGAATCAGTTCCATGGGATACCGTCTCTCACTCTGCACTTTTTCTGAGTCTGGCCGATTCCCGAAATCTTCTTTGTCGAGGGAAAGTTTGAGCTTCAGATCACCAAGGGAATTGCGCCCCGTCCCAAAGCGTCCCGATCATCCAGTTTGGGACTCTGTGGGTTACAATGAGAGTCTACAATGGCAAAAGTTTAAAGGAGGTCCTATAAAGCTATTGAAAAATGCTGCCAGACTTTCGTCGGTTGCCTCGAAGCAGGACTGCGACAAGCTGTGTTCTCTGCTGAGGGAGTGGTGGCTTGTTTTCTTAGTGCTGACAGACGCGGTGTTTCATACTGAGGGAGAGATGCTACCTAGTGTGTCAGACACGGTGTGTAATACTGAGTAGAAAAACAGACTAGTGCGTTGCGCTACGGGAGCGTCAGGACATACTGAGTGAGAGGGAAACGGATACTTAACCGTAAAATTGTGAACGGTTCTCGATCAGCAAAAGTATGCATCGGAAGTATAATGAGATAGATCAGCGATTTCTCTATAATCTACCAACAGGACCATAAGAAATGTCTTTTATTTCAGGCAAATGTTTCAGATTTTTGTTTGATGAGTCCCAAACTATTTCCATCAAACATTTATTTAATATGCACATTGTATGTTCAACATGTTCGACATAACTATCAAAGAAAATGTATATCACCTGAAACACTTGACTAGTTCAGGTAATAGCCGTTATTTAAGGAAATGCATGAGATACGAGAGTTGAATCATTACTGTTTTAAATTGCACTGTTTGCTAGAGTAACTGAAATCTTGGGCACTAACTCCGTAGACTAACTTCCCAAGCTCCCAAAGTTCAACAAAGATGGCGGCCTCGGTGGATGTCATAATCAGCAGAGCTGGTGAGGAATGCTGCTCCTTTGCTTTATGTTTATCCAAACTTTCTGAAGGAAGCAGCAACTTTGCAGAAACCTGAGCAGTGAGTTTGATGCAGTTGTAAGGTAGTAAACGCATGTGGTATTTTGCTATGGAAACCTAAACGATTGTAGAATGCCAGCTAGAACATCGCCTAAACATATCGTTAGTGTTTGAGCCAAGGTTCTTTTGTAGATGGTACAGTCCATCTGTCTACCTGATATATAGAAACACTTGGGCCAGGCCTATTCCATCCAGGGACAACATTACCGTCCTCCTTGCCGTCGTTCCGAAAAGTAAAATCGAGAGTTAAATAATTTTTTTTTAGTTTGTTAGAAATTTTCTTCTGTCTGATCTTTGTATCGAAAATATTCAAAACTACGAAGAGTGTGTGTGTGTGAGAAACTATAAGTGAGGAATTTTTTGTCTATATTGCTTGTCAAACTCTACATCACTGCTTAATGTGTCGTTAATTGTAAAAAAACCTTCTATTCACAATAATCAATCTTACCTTCTCATTTATGGGTTAAGCTCGCCTCTCTAGTAGGTATGACATTGTTAGGTTAACGTCTTCCTATTCCCTACAGGGGATTTTTCTCTCTCGTCTACAGATGCTGCAAAGTAAAAAAGTTCTTGAAGCGCAGTATCATAGCGTGAATAAGATAAAGCTAATACATCATTACAACTAAAACTGGTCGCAAGCCCCCTACCTGACGTTCGATAACGCGATCGTCCCTATTCTAGTAACCATCAGCCACCACTCGTTCTACCTTTTTTAGTTTTAGCAATCTTACGAGAGAGGTAGAATATTTGAAAATGTCAAATGATGCATACCATTGTCATGCAAAATCTACGCTCTATTAGCCTGTAACAATGTCATACATACGAGAGCAGAGCTTCTAAGCGGAAGGGAAAACGCTGAAAAAATCTCTTTCTAGTAAAGATAGAATTGGTAGAAATAGGAAAAGAAGCTAAACCTGGTGCGTGTGCTCCATTCTTAACTTCGCCTTAGGGACGATAGTGCGCACTAGGTGCTCTTCCAGTACGGTACATTGCATACGAAAGGTTAACATACGGCAATTTAGTGTAAACCGCCGAGTTTATTAAATGCATCTCCAATTATCTCAATTGGAGCTAGATAAGCTAACTCCATTAGCTGTAGCTTCCCGAAGGTATAATCTTGAGGGATTGATTTACCACAACGGATTAAGTTTTAGTCCATAACCGTAAACCGATAACGCCTAACGTAGTGAATAAAATACGCAAGAAGAAGTTTCAGACAAGTTAAAGCTAAACTGAATGAATTAAATATCTCGCTCCATATGGTCAAATCGATAACCCCTCCAATTGCAATACACTATGTGTCTAACCCAGTTTATCGAGAGCCTCTGATATAAATTCGGATGCTCCTTTAGAATCCCTGCCCATCCGCGCCTCGTGGACGATTTCCGCCCTTTATCTCCGCCATGACATTCATCGCTAACTTGTCAATTGTGATTATGGTGCGATTGCTGTCGATAGCGAGAGGGGCAGAGAGAGAAAGACCCTCATCGTCAACATAAAGCTGACCTGAACCCTGACGGATGCTGCCATGGCTGTCGGAGGCACGATAATTCTCCAGCTCTCTAAATCGCCATTACTTTATTGCAAATTATAATTCTCATCTTGTAATTAGCATCATCGGGAAGCAGTGATCGGGGATATATATATATGTAAGGACAAAAAATCCCTACCCAATTCTAAATTATGGTGCATTTTACATTTAGGAAAATTCTTTCTATGTATCATGTATTACCTATATTATGGAAAATTAAATTTTTCTGCATTGTCGGTCTCCGTAACAAGAAACAAAAATTACAATGATTTTGTAGTAACATTACCGTATATGTACTGATGTTAATGGATAAGCTAACATTTTCTTTAATCTCCTCTAATTTCGGATTTAAATCACCGTTGCCTGTCCCGCTCTTTCAAAGCTAATAGTTTTTAATTTTTTCACCCTATGCTTTAATTTAAATCACTAGCGAACAATAAGTGGATGAATAGTTGTGAATTTAATCATCTTGAATGTGATTCTTGAGAACCTGTGCAACATTCACAATTGGAATCATTGCAGAAGTTTCGTGAAATGTTAGCGCTGGTACCAACTCGGAGTCTATAGCTTAAACTTTTTAGTTCTGTTGACAGTGGCTGGTAGATGGCGTTTTAAAACCAAGAATTTCAAAATAAAGTATCAATTGCCGTAGGCTATGAAAGCGTAGAAAGAATTTCCAGTGCAATAAGACTGTTGCTGATGTGAAAAGCGTTGCTTGTATTCATAGAAATATTACGAACCCTTGAAGTTTTGCTTATGGAGTAAGTCAAATAAAGCAGGCACCAGGTGGCGCTGTACATCCGACGCGACGTATACACTGAAAGTTGACCGCTAGAGTTAGCAAGCTCTTAAGAGAAGAGCTTCGGGACCCCGGAGATGTGAATAGGGCCCAAGGTTCCCCTTCCGCCAGTGAGTGCGGAGAAGCGGTAGGGTATACACGTCAATATTTTACTTCCCGGTACCCTTACCGTTTCTACCCGCGCGTTTGTTTCCAAGATTTTTAGACGGAACTCTCCAAAGGAGATTTTTTTCCTACATCAGTTTTCTTTAACATAACCCTAATTTAGAAAATTTTATTAACTCGTAAAACTTAGCTTTATCTGAGTGGTTTGTACGGATTTTTTGTTTATAATTCGAGTTGACTGCTTATAGCTACATATATGCGCTAGGTCGTATCAATTTTAAAGAAAATGTAGAAAAGTAACTACAACTTGATACCGGAACAAAGAAGGACTTTCGAGTGAACTGTTGAATAAAAAAAATGGTTCAGACAACAAGAAATTCTTTCCTAAACTCGATATTTCCAAATCGTGTTTCAGCATTCGGCTGCGGGGTGCGGGCCGACATATTCCAAGATTTGAGAACAGGAATGTGAATGGCAAGCAGCCGGAGAGAAGTATCTCCTTGCCAGGTAAGAATTTAAACTTTAATCTAACTTCTGCATGTCTGTCTCTCCCGTTCTGGTTGCTATAAATAATAAGTATAGACCACCTTGCATGTTTTGCTAGCCATAATTGAGGAATTAAGTAGAGCATCGTTATGGATATACAATTCCGTTAATTTTAGCGGATAATGACAAACAGATGAGGGTAGTGAGATTGTGAACAAACATTAGAATTTAATTGCTACTACTATTATTCTGATAATAATATTATAATTATTGAGTACCTATTACTAAACAGTATTATTTTTGTTACAGCTAATAGTAACATGAGTATGCCATTATTATGATTATTGCCAGTATTTAATGTAACTTTTTCTTTATATTTTTACGACTACGATTATTAATGCAAATACTAATTACACCCTGATAAATGAAGATAGAGTTAGCAATAACTGTCCTCTCAAGTCACAACTGTTAGCTGCAGCAACACCTTTATGCAGCTGTATGCAACAGCAAGTATCAGTGCTTCATCAACGCCTCGGGCACTTACAGCCTCTGCGTACGATTTACGGCAGGCCTATTAGGACAAGGAGAGCCTCTCTTAGCATCTTCTCAGCTCTTATCGCCGTTAGTTAGGTAGGATATTTATTTCTGAAGAATTTGTATTGTCGAGAAATGGATGTCAGCACTTGGATTACATCAACAACGGCTGCTAAATTTCATCACATTTAGAGCATCTCGTTGGGTAACTGTGGTGAGGTAACAATCTCGGAATTTTATTTAGAAAACAGATATGGTCGCTATGCGACAGCATACTAACGAGCATTGACAAGGTGAAGTACTTGTATGGCGTCTCAAATATAAAGGTCTGATAGTCCGGTGGTGCTAGATCCGTAGCTAAGGGAAAGACAACTATATTTCACAAGGATTTAAATAAATCTCTTTTTATCATTCAGTTCCGCTGATGCCGAAGTTGTGGTCTCGTACCTCATGACAGAATAATATGAGGAAAAAAGTTTTTTTTAACAGACAAAGGTACAACAGAAGACAAGCGGAAAATAACCCTAATGCGCCAAATAATTTTTTTCATACCAACGTCAAATGAAGTTTCTGAATTATGTAGTCATCCAGGGTTGCACCAAGGAACTAAATTAAATGTTGCAGCTTTATTTCTTCGTTACGGATTACCAAAGGTATTCTAGGCACTTCCCGATTCGTAAACAACTTATAGTTAGTCTTGGCAATATTCAGTAAGCGTTAATTGGTCTGCAGACCTGTCTCTATAGTCGCTAGCCTTCAATTTATTCTGGCTTATGAATCAATGATACAATCATCACATAAAAACACCGTGGTTTCGTCTGTAAAATGTAATTTCTCTCATACATATATCCCAAATATGAATAAAAAATAGAAATGAACCGAAATTTAATCCATGCGGAACTCTTAAGTCTACATTCATTTCGAAGACTCCAGACTGCCCAAGGTAACAAACTGCGCCTCCTGGTTAGTCTGCACCCGGTCACTCATAGCACCTTGCACCATTGCATGCTTTAAATTATCCAGCAATATTATGGGATTTACGATGTGAAATCCCTCTTAAAAATTGAGAAGTACAATAATTAAAACCTTCCCTTTATTTAGCGCATCATAAGCATAATCTGAAAATTTCAGAAACCAATATTAAGTTAACTAAATGCTGGTAGTGTTATCCGTGGACTAGTTTCAAATTCAGTGGACCTTGCGGCAATTCTCAACTATCCTATGTCAGAATAGCATCATCAGCCTTTCATCTAACCATTAGCGATGAAAGATGAAATTGCCGTTCAGCACTAAGGCTCTACTGAGTCCCATGTCCAGTACATACGTTTAGAGATGCACAACTAGTTGTACCAGAGGCACAAGCCTTGTAATAATTGTAAGCTTGCAGCCTGGCATTTCTTGAAGTGCTTTTACAAAAGATTTACATCTCGAGAGAGCTGCTACCTGTTAGCCAACTTCTGGCAGCGGAGGTTATCATTATTAGCTTGCAAACATCTATGAAGCCAGCAGTACTGCCTCTATATAATTTATGTATTTCACTGACTAAGTAAGCATTCGCTCCTGCACGTCGTACAATATACTGTAAGCTTGTATAAGATGACTAGAAAGAGTGCTTCTACATGTAAAATTTTCTATGATTACTTTTTAATTTGTTTATTCAATTGTTCAACAAGTGGTCAACGCCGGTATGAAATTACGACAGAAAATATTTACCTCAATGAATCCCCTGCTTTCTTCTTAGTTGCAGTTCTGCTCTGAAGAATTAATACTTTACGCTCTTTCTTCCCTTCTCTTCTACCCAGTTAGCTCATTGTAACTTACGGCAAGTAAAGTTCTGATGTGGAAAGAAAGTGATTTTGACGATCTTGTCAGATAGCATTCATAACCGATAAGTGAAAATTCGGTTGGGTTGTTGATGGTGGGAATAGTGAGGAAGCCTAAAAATAAAAAAAACCTTTAGCTCCTACAATATAAAATGAATATCATGCAGTATTTTGAACTCACGACAGCAGCGGACGTTGCATGCTGCACAGCTGTGCTGAGGATCCTGGGAACGATCCCAGGCCAGGCGCGGACTTTTTCATGACGCTCGGCGCTCTGAACCAGCAAGTTCGCTTGATGCGCATAGCTATCGTGGGGGTACTTACCTCAGGGTAGGAGGTGGCGAGTCGTTGAACCTTCCGCTTCCGAGCAACAGTTCTTAGCCACTCGTCGTCGACTGCAGCTGTAATTATTCCTCTGGGGCCAAGTGCCCTATGTCTGCCTCACGAACTAGTGGGTTTCCCAATAGAGGGTGCAGTCAAAGATGACTTTACCTTTACTTTTACCAATACCTTCTAGTCCAGTCGAGCGATTGGACACAGGTTTCATCAGGGGTTCCACAAGGTAGCGTGCTTGGCCCACTTCTGTTCTCAATTTACATCAATGATCTCGATCTTGACATCCGTAGTAAAATCCGTAAATTTGCGGATGATACTAAACTATGTCATCCTACAATGAAAAGAGCCGAGCTCCAACAAGACCTTGACCATCTCATGGAATGGAGCGCAACGTGGCAGATAAACTTTAATGTCGACAAATGCTCAGTAATGCAAGTAGGGCTGGTGAACTC
>LQNS02278089.1:8735717-8768586 GCA_001587735.2 Parhyale hawaiensis | reverse complement strand
AAGTGTAGTCGCAGTCGCCCTCGGGTCACGAACTATGGCGCCAATTTGACGGAAGGAACAAATGACCCGAGACCCCCCCCCCCCTCATCTCTGAGGAAGACAGTTCCGCCACGGCGCCGTGCATGCACACACAACTGCCGAGTCAGCACACCGAGATCTGCAAAGAGCTCGTGTGCCTCACGGGGCATCGAACGAGCGACACAAGGTGTTAGAGCTGAGAACGGAAGCATGCAGTTACCGTGGCGGCTTCAATGGCTTCAACGACGTACCTATAACGGGACTTTTTGAAAGAGACCCCAATGATCGCTTGCGAAACAGCGGTCAAAAACTCAAGCATAAAGCTTGAAGAACAACTTTAAGTCAGCAGTTCTTTCCCTATTTCATAGTCAGCATTTGGAATAGACTCCCTTCCGACGTTGTTGGTGCGGAGTCGGTCAACTCCTTTAAAAATCGTCTTGACATACATTGGGAGAGACATCCTCCACAGCTAAGAACTCCTTCTCCACGAGTCGCAAGCACTTAGCGGCCAAAGCTTCTCAGGCCATTTTAAACTGACTTTTTTCTCACTTCCGCTCCATCTATATATTTAAGCTCCGCATATCAGCGGCTATCGATCATGCTTACGAGCATTGATGACCATCGCTATGGCGTAGATTCTTCTCCCCCTTCCTTTATATTTTCCCTTCTTTTTTCTCTTTCGTCTTCCATTTTTTCTCTTCTCGTTTCTCCATTCCTCTACATCCTACTAACAAAGTGACAATAGCTCATAGAGGGCAGAGGTGTAAGTCCCGGTGTCTCTTTGGGAATGGGCCTTTTGGTTCGTGTACTGCCGCCTATCTAATCAAATAATCTAATCTCATGGAACCAGATAAACACCTTCTGCCACCGCCATTGCTTGTCTTGCTGTGAGCTCATGAACTTAAAGTGCATAGAAAATCAGTGAACCAAAAGGGTTGATATTTTATCAGAGTAGAGCTTCAAAGTGGACTGACGAAAATGAGGTTTCCTTAATAGTATTTATTTTTCTCTAGATATAATTCCCAGTTTGTTTGTGCAGGTTTTTGTTGATCGAAACATGTAGATTGAAGTAATAGCAGTGTATCGTGGACGAGCAGCTACAGTTCATGCTTTGAGTGATGGTTAACTACCTGCTTAAATAAAATTATTTCTTCGTATCCATCCCAACGGAAGAGAGGAATGTTTTGACCTGAAGAACTGATATCAGCAGCGCTGGCCTCTTCTGATTAATAAAGTTGCCCGTTGCAGGTTATCTTCCATAACCAAATCAGTGTGACAATTATAAGTAATGAAGAAGGATCATCACAATTAAATTATTTGCCGTCATCTCAGATAGCTCAGATGGTCGGGTGTGATAATAATTGAAGATATAAAACATAAATTATTATAATGTAAATAGCGAAAGTAGCATGACAAACAAATCACAAAAAAATAAAAAATTTGATACGAAAATATTTGCTGAAAAAATTCACCCTCAAGTTAGCGATCATCCATTTCAATTACTGCTTTCACGTACGCCACCCGATTTCATCTTTAGAATAAAACTGTTAAACATTCCTTAAAATTAATACATAAAATCGGCTATTTTAATCACCAAAAGAGAATAAGGAGTAGTGAATGACCGCGAATCGGATAAAGCAAAGAAACTACATCAGAAGCTTACCACAAAATAACCAACCTCAACAATGTTGCATTAGATGCTATGAGTGCCGTCAGTTCTCGAGCACCCAAGTAAAGCTGATGGGCTTGCCATTACCGCTGCAGTGCAGATACGGCGGGCTTTAAGTGGTGTTCGAATTCGACAATATACTGGAAATACAATAAGTGTGTGAACCCGCCACCATTGAATATGTTTGTTGTGTTGGTTTTTCTGCAGGGAGGCGGTACACCATCAATACTGCAATTTAGGTAGTTTATGAAGTGGGCTTTCAAAAAAGCGAGTGCTGCAAACACCACGTCGAAAAACATCGACAGCTTCTTTCGTAGTTTGGCAGAAATTACTACAAAATGCTTTTGTGGATACAAAAGTTTTATACAGAAACACAGCTAAGGAACATTAATCAGTAAATACGCGGTGCCACGCGTAGTGAACATGCAAGGCAGTAAAAGTTTTCAACTCTGTTAAAGAATTATTTTTCATCCTGGCTTCGCTTCAGTTCCATAAAATACGACTCTTCAAAGTTCAGTTTGAGTAAAATTCAGCAGAGTTCCAGTTCTTTTCTATGTTTCACAATATACTTGCTAAAAAATTATCTAGAGAAATAGGCATGGAACAATGGTAAATAAGCATATAAATATATGAATCAACACATTTTCGTCTTAGTACGTCGATTATTGTTCTGGTAAGAAATAAAAAATCTGCCGTCTTTTTTGATGGCAGGGTTTTCTATAGTTTGTGTAATAGGTGTAATTGGGAAGGATTAGAATGGCTAATCTTAATCTCAGAGACAGTGGACCTCAGTGCTACGTTGTATTCGTCTATTCATTGAACCTGGCTTCATTTCAAATTAGAAATAAACTTTGGTTAATATTGTGGTTAAACACTTTATTACCACTTGGCACACACACACCTATACACACACACAAACACAATATGTGTTTGTTGAGAAGTGGGTATGTGTTCTGGGCACCAGTAAGCCCGAGCTATCCACTCACAGAACACATAAGGTCCGACTGGGCCTATTCTAAGACCCACTAGGCTGGCGAGAAACAAGAGAGAGAAAGAGAGAGCGGTGGGCCGAAGGCATGGCTGCCATATTCGTTAATTTATTCAACGGCCGTAACGGCCGCCGCGCACTGCCGCTGCTGCCCACAGCGGTGCGGTAAAGCGGCCGTTTGCCGCCTGGCGGTCGCTCTGCAAATTTAGTGCACAATTCCAGCGCGCCATCGCGGTCTCTGCCCCAAATTTAGTAGATTTTGGAAAAAAAGGAAAAAGTTGCGAATGTCAACCGACTTTAGGAGTGAGGGGGGAGGGGCGAAGTAAAATAATAAGAGCTGAAAAACAGCATAAGCAAATTGGCTGCGATTCAAAAAATAGGTAATAGTTTGTCAACGTCTTAACGCTTTATCGGGTAGATAGCCATATACGTTATCTTCTGTAATGCTATTCGAATTCTACACTAGCGTTTTACTCTTACTCGACAATGAACTAACGAAAGGGACTTCTAATTTTTAGCTATTCAAGTCCTTGGTAAACCAGATTGTCGCCTGTGCTAGCTAGTCAAGTCTGGAGGGGCTGCACCACACACATGCAACCCTAACGCAATTCAGGGCCACCGCAATAGATAAAACAGTGAATCAGCTGCTGCGGCTTCTAACAATTCTACTAGAGAAGTAGCCTAGTGTGTTCCGTAGCCGCTCTTGCTACGCTTGCCGGGTCAAACTGGGCTACACATCAGTGGTATCCTGCTGCAGCTGTCCCCGTCTCCGTATCTGGAGTTTATTCGTGCCCTGAGATCAGTTATCCTCAAACCAATACGACTTCTTACGCACCAGCGAACGAACCTGCAGTAGCCGTGCTGTAACAGCACACCTAGGCAAGTGCACAGGAACGTGTGCTGATTTCGGGACGGCACTTTTCTAATATTCTCCGAAAATCTCCCAGAACCTAAGACAATCCGAAGAACTATCAACTAAAGGCATAATTGATTGGATGAACTGTTCTTATTAGTTTTTAATTGTCCACTGTTTCAAATTAATTATTGGAGCTTTGGACTAAGTTTTAAGTACTAAATAAAACCAGTTACTATTGATAAGGCTTAAAACGCAATCAAGTTCCGCTGGATTACTATCTTAGTCGGTTTCAAGCGTAAGCTGTTGGTGAACAATGCCTAAAGCTTGCTCTAAAGTAGAACACCAGTCGCTCATGATTGAAGTGCCAGACCAATAATTGAAGCTAGCTGGATTAGATAATCTCCATTGACGTGGATGTACAGAACACACATTAAGTCTGCCAAGCACTACTGCATCTATACTATCGAGATTTATGCGACGTGGGTGAACTGAACCACCTCATTTCTCTGGCGTTCGAATTGGGCACGTAATGTGAGCTCTCAAAGCGGGTGAATAGTACGCACTTCAAGTCTATGATGTACTGCTGCAGTTACTGTTGAGATTCATACGAATTAAGAGCCTGAGGACTAATTAGGACCTTTGGGACACAAAGCCATGCCGCGCCCAGGCTCAGACGCCAGTTCAATAATTCGAGCTCTGTGCTTGCTTTGCGTCGTCTTGTTTGCCTCTCTGGAAATGTGACCTGCTCTTCCAAACACGGGGGCCCTTGGGAGCCCTGCCCCCTCTACCTCTCCTCCTCATGGGGAGTTTAAATCTTTGGAGTCCAAGGCATGGGACAGAAAATCTGGTTTGTCGGGAACAGAAAGGGGGTGAATTTCCAGCAAGTTGTGTGACACAGAAAGGTGGCGAGTTTCCAGCAAGTTGTGTGACACAGAAAGGTGGCGAGTTTCCAGCATGTTGTGTGACACAGAAAGGTGGCGAGTTTCCAGCATGTTGTGTGACACAGAAAGGGGGCGAGTTTCCAGCAGGTTGTGTGACTTAGAAAGGTGGCAAGTTTCCAGCAGGTTGTGTGACACAGAAAGGTGGCGAGTTTCCAGCATGTTGTGTGACACAGAAAGGTGGCGAGTTTCCAGCAGGTTGTGTGACACAAAAAGGTGGCGAGTTTCCAGCAGGTTGTGTGACACAGAAAGGGGGCGAGTTTCCAGCAGGTTGTGTGACACAGAAAGGTGGCGAGTTTCCAGCAGGTTGTGTGACTCAGAAAGTGGCGAATTTCCAGCAGGTTGTGTGACACAGAAAGGTGGCGAGTTTCCAGCAGGTTGTGTGACACAGAAAAGTGGCGAGTTTCCAGAAAGTTGTGTGACACAGAACGGTGGCGAGTTTCCATAAGGTTGTGTAGAAAAGTAAAGGTAAAGTCAGCTTAACTGCATCCCTACAGAGATAACCGCACGCACTAGTTCGTGCTGCTGATATAGGCCAACTGGCCTCAGAAGAGTCACGGTTGCAGTCGACCAAGGATCGTCAAAAACTATGGCACCATCGACGGAAGGTTCTTATGTTACAACCGGCCCTTCCTTACCCTCCCCATTACAGGGAAAGGTAAATGATCCCACGGCAGCTGTGCTTATCTATCAGCTGCTGAGCCAGCAGGCCAAGCGCCGCAAGGTTCGCTTGCCTGTCTGGGTTACATATGAACTTGTAACGTCCAGCGTCAAGAGTTTAGCACCCTAGGCTGCTGCTACCGCGGGGACAGAAATTATACCAACTTCCGACGAGTTTCAGCTTAAAGCTTTCAATTTGTTACTTTACAAAGATAATTTCGCTCGCACGGTCAACATTACTCCCCTAACGCAGTCAGTATCGTTGAGCTCATACAGTCAGAAACATTCAGCTCACAAATCATGCAGCTCATACAGTTAGCTGACATAGCATCATTCAGCTCTCATTGTAACTTCCATGCAGCTCTCGCAGGACCATTCAGCTTTCCTTACAGCTAATGTCATTCAGCTCAGAGAGTCGGCGCTTGTCTCGCCTAAAGCCTCGGGTCGACACACGCTTGATTGCGGCCCTTGACGCTGCAGACGCTGCTTTCAGCACCCAATGAAGTCACTCGACGACTGTATGCTCCGCCGTCAGCATCATTTGGGGCCTGCGTGCCTATGTTACTGAATGCCTTTGTTCTCAGAATCTCCGTGGCTATTTTCCTTTTACTTTTGTTGTCAGGAATTCATGCAGTGGCTGCAGATTGTGATGGTCGTACGAAGCGCATGCAAGCGTCTCAGTTTGCTGTGGATGGCGCTATAGAGTCGTTTTTTGGTACTTATATTAACATTTAAGCAAGTAGTTACTGTAAATAGGTGATTACATAAATAGTTAAAGAGCTAATTAAATGTGTAATTGTGTAATTAAATGGGTCTTGTCATACCGTACGTCCTTAAATGGGTAGAAAAGTAGGGAGGTAAATAAATAATTAAGTTATTTATTCAGTAGGTCGTCGAATAGGGAATTATATACGCAGTTGAATAGGGTAATTGCATCCAGGTAAACAGCACAAAGAAATGACATTGCTTAGATGGACACCTAAGTTACATTGTCTATACGTCAGCATAAACACCGTCGTGGCCATATGATGCAGTTCCCGTATCGAGATGTGCAGGTCCCGGGTTCAAACCCAGCAAACGTCATTGGTTTACGGCAGAAGGACATTGGGTAAATACATGGTCTAAGCCAAGTCCAAAGTGGTGACATGGAGCTGGCTTGCAATGCTATGGGAAAATGGGAGGTGGTGACTTAAATCCGAAACTGTTAGGAATGTTAAGAGGCCCCAATTAATAAATTTTTGCGTTGATCTGTTCGCCGACTTGCGTGGTTGACTATTTATTTGTCCTGATGCCTGTCAGAACGTAACTGAAAAAAAATATGGTCGGGTCTTCAAGAAAATTAAAAGAAAACTGTTAGGAAAATCACGAGGCGTAAATTACCAAATGTTAATGATGATAAAAAAGAAAACTTGGATTCGGGACTAATTTAAATTTTTCTTTCATAACCGTTGCGTTGATTGGCGAAGGTATACACTCTCGGAGTGCATCACTAGTTGGTTCCTTCCAATGGTTGCACGCCAGTATCAGTGACACGAGTCGATCAGGGCCAAGGCTCGAGCGTAAACTGTTAATATACTGTATTTTACGTCACAGCTTATGAGTAATCGGAGACATCAAGTGCCAGTAATTGTATAAGATTTTCAAAATTGTCTTGAAGAAAATTGATTCATATTACGACATAAAAATTGCACTTTTCAAGATAAAAAATTAAAGCAGGATTATTTGGGGTATTTTAACAATATTTCTTAAGGTACTTAAGGTAATTTTTGAGGTTAATCATCCTACCCACCAGGCGCTGCAAACAACGCTGTATGTGCGACAATAATCCTTGGTCGATCCTGACAGGTTTTTTATATTTCATTTGTACCTCAGATTTTGTAGGACTATTACTCTTGGTATCCTCCTCGACTGTGTATTGTACGCTTTTACCCATTACCGCTCATATGACCATATTCGGTTACTGTACTTCCATAATATCGTTCGTTTGAAAACGTTTTCAACAGCTCCGTAAAGGTTTAAACGGTCAACAAAGAAGATACAAAATAGTTAAACAGAATTTATCGGACTACCAAGCTTGACATTACGGCCCAAGGCTCCATGATTCCCTTTATTAATTAATTTTACAACATAAAGGCAGAGGGAAACTCGCTAGATAAAGATCCATTTGGAGGCACCTTGTGGAGTCTGGCAACATCCTCCGCTGTGGCCCCGAGGCGTCAGCGGCAGAATGGCTTCATTAGCTGTGTAAATTAGTTCTCCAGAGGCTGTCTTGATGACCCGCCCTCGCCTCGAGTTATTATTGCAAATTGTTGTGACGACATAGTTCGTCGCTGTATGTGGTGCTTGTGTGAATAACTGAATGTGGTGAATGGTTCGTCGCTGTATGCGTGGTTTGTGTGAATAACATGATATGGTTAATGGTTCGTCGCTGTATGCGTAGCTTGTGTGAATAGCACGATTTTGTTAATGGTTCGTCACTGTAGGTATTAATGTCGATGGCATTGTATCAAACGCTGTCATGTATGGGACTTGAAATGGCAAGTAGTTCGTCAGTCTACCGTTAATAAGTTAAACTAGAGCCGGTTTCAAACTAGCGACTTTCGTCGGCGCTGTCAGCATAGGTCCAATTCAATTATTCTAATTACGTTGCCGTGACTACGATTTGCAATGCTTGAAGATCGAGCTAAAAATAATAATAAATAATTCTTTGCTATATTAATTAGCTAAAAATGAAAAGAGATGCTTGAAATGTTTCCACCGGTTTTTGCTATTGTTTAAAACTTGCAGCAGCGGCTGAAATTTTCAGCAATTTTTTTGGACAGTTTAATTTTGCGCAAACTGAAGCCGAGGCGCAGAAACGTAATCGGACTCGCTGAGTTGGTTCTATGCTGATAGCGCCGACGAAAGTCGCTCGTGTGAACCTGGGTCAATAGTCAATACAGGAATACCGTTGCATCACATACTGCCGTGTAAGAGATAGTAGAAAGTGCACTGTAGTTTATCGCTGCTTGGCTGTTAGTAATACAGAGTGGTCCCTTCTGGACTTGATTTTTGCTACTAGATCACATAAAGCCCATCATATCAGAGTGACGAACTTTTGTTACTAGATACACTGCTTGTAGTTTATTTGTTTAGACAGATGTGTTACATATACATGTATGAATATAATTTTACATTTAAATGTATATAGTGTAAAATACGATATTTCATCGCTCACTTAGTCGAAAGTAACTACGGGTGACGAGGGAACTCGTTATACAAACTTGCCTTCTATTAGTAAATAGCGATAGTGCTCCTCCGTTTCAAATTACGGTATCCCCAGCCAGGTCTTGGGTGCCCCCGACCTGCTCCAGCGAGCCTCGTCAACAAATCGGCTTCGTATCAACCGATCATTTTTTTTCCTGTCACTTTCGCTTTGTCAGTCAATGCCTCAGAGAAATAGCTGGCGGTTCCAGGAATTTTTTGCTAGACGTGAAGACGTTTTACCCTAAGAACTGGCAATGAATGTCCGAACTTTACACTAACCGATGAGTACCAGCTTAACGAGTAAATTGTTTCATACTACTTTTTCAACCTTATAGTAAAGACTAATCGTTTGCGAAATTTCTTGGAAAGGTTTTAGCATATATTGAGATTATAACATCGCAAACCATGAGATTCAACTACGCTGCGTCAGACTTCCTGTTTATTAGTTTGTTGCAAGAGCTCTTTGTCTGTTGATGCTTTAAGCTTAGTTCGCACGACAGCCTTCCACTCTCGTAACGTAAATGTCCAGCGACCGAACGTATTATCGCGTCTCTGTAAGCACAACTTACAAATATGATAGTCGTCGAGTCAGTGAGCTAAACAAGTGGTGCTAATAAGGAACCGGTTATCTCTTCAGCTTTAGAAGGAATGAAAACTCAGAAAGGTGTGGAGTTTTCCTCTGCTTAAACGGATACAGTCACGCATTCGGACACTAAGTAGTACTAGACGACCCGTGACCCGTTGGGTCGTCATCACGATCGTCTTTGCTTTCGCACTAAAGCAGGCGTTATTTAGTTGGTCATAGACGACACGCTATTCGGCCGTCTTCTCCTGCCCGTCAAAGAGCTGCCGATACGGCTCACTGTCAACAGATTCTTTGCTTCTCTAACGAATATTCAACACCCAGGCTGTAAGCAAAGCCAATTAAGATATGTTACGTACTTCAGTCATATTTCCAGCGTGCCCGTTCTTGCAGGAGAGATCAGGTTTAAATTCGGTATCACAGATACAGTCAGTCTACTGCCGCTTAAGTATCAGAGCTAATTAAATCTCCATCCCTCGAATTTCTTCCCGTCTAAAAGCGAAGAAGCTGTATCAAACAAGACACAAGTAAATAAGCGTGACACAAGTAAATAAATGAATGAAGTTCACAGACTTTTAGTATAATATAGATAGATGTATGAGGACAAAATGTTTGTCGTGTGGATTCACTGGTAGATCGTCTGCTGGCGACGCCATGGAAAATTTCAGGATTTCCCACCACGTCTCGGAATGGATAACGACAGAATCCCTCAGCAAATGAGAGGTTATGATCTACTGGGAGTCGAAATTAAGCCTTGAAAGCCTAAGTTGTCTGAAGTCTAACGAAAGTGCACTGACTTTGACTCACTCTCTGAATCAGTTTCAGACAATGATAATCCTACTAGCATAATGGCAATAGCTCATAGAGGGCCGGGCGTAAGCGATGAGGTTAGCCTCCTATTATTAAAATTTCTCAATGATTTATCGATTTACAGGTTAGATTTGCAGATATTTAGACTTTTATATTTTAAACGGTAAATTAATGCCAGAAAGTTCATGAGCCTATTGAAAGGTTATCCATCGCTGTTCCAAAACGATGTTTGATGATTCAGCGTTGTAGGAAGATGGAAGATAGTCCGGAAGAGGCGCCCAGGGTCTGGGCCGATCGCAGGCCGTCTTTCTTCATTAGCTGCGAGCTTCTCGCCACAATTTATCTGAAGTTTGGGAGCAAACTTGGCCAGTAATTTAGTGCAAATTGCAGCGCCCGTTCGCTGATGGGCCGAGTGAGCCTTCTAATGGGCTGTGCTGTAAATGTGCGAGGTGATGATGGGGGAATGGGTTATACTTCACATCTTTATTGAAAGTTGCGCCCCGGCAGACATCCTTCTGATTGCATTAAACTGGCACCGTATACACGGTAAGATGCATCATGAGGGTGCTGCATAGTTGTACTAGGTTGTGCAAGCAAGTTGTATTGTACTAGGTTGTGCAAGTTGAGTGATGATGGGAAGGACTGGTAATACATCAGTGTTTATTACAAGCTGAGTGATAGTCGCTCCAAATGCAGTACCTCCTCACACATATCTATACTGAACAAAGTTCCTCTTATTTGTCTACAGTTTTACTGCAATTGTTGCCAATGCTGTTCCTTTATGACTTAGCGGCTATTGCTACGGCCAAGAAATATTGCAAATGTTTCCCCTCTCTAAGTTACTAGTTATTGTTACGACCAAGCCTGCAATACTCCTTAACTTTCATCAGATGGTACTGCAGGCAACAGCTTCCAACGAAAGTCGAGATCCCCAGTTTAACTTTAACTCGACTTCAAAGGTTTGTCTCGGGTTCAAATCCTGTCCAAAGGCTCAAATTTCAGTAAATCTGCACTCTTATCACAGTATTGCTTGTGTAAGCTCTTCTCAGCGGCGCCGCACTCTCTTAGATGAAGCGAGAAGAGCAAAGTTAGATCGTAGAAGAGCAGGAGTTAGGAGCCCCAGCGACAACAGTGTTCGCCATCGGTCCCACTGCCTCTGCTATTGTAGTGTGTTCATGCGGGGTTGTTTTAAAACACCTCCAGCCAATCTGCTGCTGATATCAACTTCTTTAATTGAAAGACCCTGTCGAGACCTTTTAAATGTTTGTTGTTAGTTTCAATATTGCCTGGAGGGTGAGAGTGCTGTGTTCATGAGTTGCTGTTAATAACAGGAACAGAACTGATTTTAAAATTTTCAGTGTTTTAACTGCAATGTTTTGGCAACGTTCTTTGTACCAGGAAGCCGCTGTTCTGCCTTAGGATCGAGGAAGGCAGCATTTGAATCCTTTGAAAGGAATTTATTTTTATTTAGATGATATATTCTTAAAGGGAAACTGAACGGATATCTTCCAGTCCTAAGTCTAAATACGTGAGTGGGCTACAGGGCTGGTAACTTTCAGGAAAGGTTGGAGGAGCTACCATTGCTGGGAGTTAACGCGACTTGCCCGTGGGAGGAAACTTTAAAAGAGTAGGATGACCGTATTCTGTCTTTTTACCCCTTTTACAGCCCTAACTTATGACTACCATTGATTTTTCTGCCACTGTACTCAAGGTCTTCCTGAAGAATGCAGCGGCTTATTTAGCAATTCCGGAGGCCTACCTACTAACCGCAGCATCCATAAGCCTAATCTGAGACTCAGTAGGCCTATGAAGAGACTTCGTAGGCCTATCCAAAGACTCCGCAGCTGTGCCCATACTCTACAGGCCTACCAATCTATTTCATAGACCTACATTCACACCTATTGTGAACTCTTACGGAATACGAAAATAAGATTCTAACGACCGTTTGAGGATTGCAGGAATCTCGTATCTTGGAATTAGCCTGGAACCAACAAGAAAGCGATATATCGTTGCTGGGATTCCGTGCGCTCTGGAGTGCAGCTTAAAGGGGAGAGCAGGAATGGGAATGGCAGTTCGAGGATAGGGGGAGAGGGCACGTTACTGCTGCGAAATGGAATTTGAGAATTATAACAATGAAGCTAGAGAATAAAAATGTCTTTAGAGGGAATGGGAAATTCAGGATTAGGGTAATATGAGAGATCGGGGAGGACAATCCAGGCTGGATTGGAATTTTCAAGATCAACGTTACAACTTACATTATGGACGATAGCAGGGGCCAATTCCAGGAGGGAATTCGAAAATCAGAGCAATATTAATATATAGTGGAATTCAGTCCCAGATGGGAATGGGAGTTTGGCTATTGGAAATGGGTCCATTCCAGTAGCAGGTGGAGATTGCAAATTGCAATAGGACAATTATTTTTTTGGGCTCTTCTACTCCCCTGGTTAATCCATCATAACAACGACACTGACTTAAATATGGCAAGTTATGTTTTTATACGTTATCGTGAGATATTAGTGCCCTCGGCATTCAACTAAAAAGTTATCTCTATTATCTTTCCATAGAAATTTGAAGAGATTCTTTTCACGCTTCCAAAGGAAGCATTTGTAGTCTCGCACATTTTTATCATAAATGATAAATAAGACGCTACACAACACCGTGGTACAGTCGGCTTTCAAAAGTCGCACTTCTTTACTTGCACAAAAGCTGAGTCGCAAAAACCAGAAGTCTCAAGGGCTCTCAAGAGCGAGGGGCGGCTCGACAAGTGCTTCACTTTTTTAAAAAAGCTAATTTTCAAGAAACTGAGCGAAATTCTCCCTTTACGGAGCCTTAGGGACTCAGTCAAAATTTCCGTTGCAATAGTTCTATTTTTAACTTCTAGAAGGGATCCGTGCCATCAGCTTGTGCAACTGGAAGCACTGAAATATCCTCTGACAATGAAATTAAAATATTATTACTATTGCACTTTGTTCAGCTTTCATATCTGTTATTCAGGCGGTGAAAAGAGATACCAACATATTGGAAATACCGTATACGTTTTGCCACTCGACTAACTGCACTGCAAAGGCACTAACCATGGCAACATTTTTGTCTGTTTAGGAATAAAGTTGATTCGTTGGTATTGTAAAGGACGTAAAGAATAGCTAATGACCGAGACCCAACTTGTAGATCCCGCTCATACAGCCGCCGATTTTCTCGTAGAGCAGTTCAGAAACAAATCTATTGGTCACATTTGGTGTCATCCTTATACTGGCCACGCACTCGAAGTCGGAGCCGTTGACTATTCAACTATGAATATGGAGCTGTAAGTTGAAAGTAAGAAAACATTAGCAGACTACCCTCAACTGTCAATCAACTCATATTCATAATGGGCCAGAAGCGTTCAGCCTTCACTTCCGTAATCATAATCGGAGCTTTAGCATCGCCAGCAAGTAGACCAATATAACCTCTAGAACCACTCAGGAATTGTATTGATATTCTGTGTAACTGTCGCAGGGTCCAAATGTGACAGTTGGTTTGGTAGTCTTTTTAGACTTTCAGCGCTTCAAATGCGCCCTGACATGAAAGACCTAAAGCTCTTAGGGCCTCTAATTATTTCGAACTTGTCGCTATGGTTTGAACTTTGGCCAAAAGGAAAAAGTTGGATAGCGGAAATGGAAGTTTGGGCCATAGCGCCCAATGTTGGCCCGTGTTGGGGGTTTAATTTTCCCCTCTAGTGGTGATCCCCTCAGCTCTACTTAACCCCACGGGAGGGGTAGGTATGTCTTGGGCAGCAGGGTTCGGATATTCTGCTTGTTTGTTTCGGGCTGGATTTTGATTTAGGATTTGGCTTTGAAGTCTGTTATGGTTTTCTACTCCTCTCTACATAATTATAAGCTAGCAAGAGAACATTTCAGCCCATGTTTAAATTAACATTTTTGTTTAGTAGTCTATAAAGCAATCCTACCTATCGTTTTTAAGCCAGACTAACAATATTTCAGCCTGTTATCAAATTTAATGTATTGCTGGGTATTCACATAAGATTTTCTACTCTTCATGCATGGCTTAGCCTATGAACATTTCAGCCTGCCTTACACCAGCAACTGCGACTCCTCTGTTGCCATCTCGGGGGTCACAAATTGAATTTCGGAAGCTTATTGCATCATCCCAAGGTGGCTGGTCAACACGCTACTCACCATGAAATCTAATGCGGCGCCCTGTGTACCTCAGCAAATTACGTCAGAGGCTAGGGTAAATTCCGCGGCGGGGACATCTAAATTCCTGATTTCCTTTGGAATTACATCAGAGGTGAAAACCTATTGAGTGTTTGCTGCATCAGAGTTACGTGGAAATTTCTGTTATTGCTGTGAAGTATATGACTGAAGTCAAGACTTTGTCAACATAGGTTAGAGCACTCGGTCGTCTCAAGTGTAATCGGCTTGTTAATTCCTGAAATGCTATTAAAAACGGTGACCCCGAACGCTAAAGATTGAAGTTCAGGGTAAGTTGAAGGGCCTGGAATAGATATTTTATAGTTCAAAGTAGGCGAATAGGAGACGCCTTAATAAAATTAAAGTATGAACTCTATGCCACAATATTTTATGAACCGCCCAGTCTGTGTGAACTATTTTCATCCTCAATAGGGAACAGTTCGCGCCACACAGCAGTTGTTAAGGAACACGCAGCTAAGAACTTAAATTTGTTTATTTGGTAAAGGAACGAATGGCCGCACAAAGAGCCTCAATGGAGACTTCAACGAGAACGAAGAATAAAGCTTTGCAACTTTCTGAACGCGCAGTAAAGGGCTAAATTAGGTTTGTGAAGTGAGGCAATGTGCAACGCGTAAATATATAACGCAAGTAAAATTGCAAAGGTTACGAAACAGCAAGCAAAGAACTTTGAAGTCGGCAATCAATAAACTTTTGGAGTTAGTAACATGTAAGATCTGACTTCGTGATTTGACGGAGTTTGTTGCAGTTACAGTATTCAAAGTAGCGGTTACGGTTTCAGATTTGCAGGTACAGTATCAGTTTTGCAGTTACAGCGTCAGACTCGCTGGTACAGTTTCCAACTTGCAGTTAAATCGAGGTTTCTGAGATGCAGTTAACTAAGATAGCAGAGGGTTGCCCAAGGCGCCCGTAGAGCAGCGCCGGCGGCGACACACTTTACAACCAGAAGCGCAAATAACTTGATGGCGCAACCGATACGAAACCAACACACCGACCTCTGGGAAGGTCAATCGAACGCACTCTCCAGGAGGCAGTGCACTCGAGGGCACCTCGGAGTTCGTCACACGTAACGACACTAAGGCTGCACAAATAACTGTTGGTAAGTCGTTGGGTTAGGGTAAATAATGAGGCAAAAAGAGTAATCTTGCAAACTGAGTTCGAGGTACTTTCAGAGGCTTCAGGCCGAATGAAAAATTAGAGAATGAAGTAAGAAAATGTGATAAGAGCAAATTGACAACGAACACTTGGATAACGTGATGGTAAGTTAGAGGTGTCTACTCTAATATGCACTCGTACCTCAGGTGGAAACGGGAGAGATGCGAACGAAACTATAGAACCTAGGAACAAACACCTTGCTTAGCCCTCCCCCCCGCTTTTCCGCCGGACCTCCCTCTCCGCTGGCCGAGACCACCTACCTCGGCGGTAGCAAAGCTGGCCAAACTTAGAGAAAGGCAGGGATGCGCAGCAGGGTAAAACGTAAGCTTCTAGCGTAGAAGGAAGGGAACAACGGCAGCAGCCAGCAGAAATTATACTGCAACAAACAAGGCAGCTGCGATCAGGCTAAACGTAAGGGGAAAATTTCGGATAACTAGCACGGGGCTACAGCAAATTAATAAGAATGAATGCTCCACAAAAATAATCAGTTCGACATACCGTGACACCTACGCACCTCAAGTTAGAAGTGCGGCTTGAGTGGGACAAAACCCGTCTAGCATAATAGAAATAGAGAAAACTTAGGGAAGAGCCTCTAGTAAGTTAAGAAAGAAGTTGAGCTATAGCTTAAAGCCATCTAAGGAAGAAGTGATAAATTTGAGCAGGAATTCTCCTCTTAATCGCCTACAGTTAATGAGTTAATTATATTTAGGAGAACTCCAAGTTTGAGCAAGGCTGCCCCAGGTTAATTCGATAGAGGAAAAATGCAAATGTAAGACGGGCAGGCCGTCTTAGCTTGATTGATAAACGAATAAGTATGAATGCTAAAGGAACGTCACCACTTCCGCGTAGTAAGAAAATGTCACCACGCAGGAGCGCCGCTGGAACACCGAGCGCACTGGATCGCTCTCCCCTCCCGTCTAAGTCTTAAGGACGACTGACCTCGACAGCTTACATATTGGGTCAGACTCTTGAATTGAACTTACGGCTTGCTGATTCGAGCTGATTCGTAAGCAGGCGAACCGCGGCAGACGTCACGTCGTCTGCCGCGTTAATTAAATACATGGAACCTGGATGTCCTTTATTTTCATCGAATAGGAATACAGCCGGGAAAAGAAACAAACATGAAGATTTAAGTAGATCGGAAAAATTTTCCGGCTTCGAAGGGCAGGAAATTTTTACATCGGAACAGCTGCGGCCAACAGTCGATCAATACAAAAGAAAATATTCAACAATATCTGATGAGTGCCCAAAAGCTTCTGATTAGGACGAGATTCACACACTTTTTGTTGTTGTAAATGCCTCCCTCCTTTTTCCGACTTTTAGTGGCTATCAAGCGCCCCCAGGGTCCTTCCTCGTACAAATATACGAACGCACCTTTATTTTATTTCTAGCAATGGTAAATATTTCCAAAGCATTTACATTTCCCGAAACTTTGATTTGGTTCACTGCGATAGCCTTTTGCTTCTACCTTCCTCGAATGAGAGAAATTCGGAAGGTTTTAGAAACGATATCGACGCAAACAAACATTGAGGAAACGTTAATGATACTAAAAATTTCGATAATGGCAGTTTTGTTTGAATAGCCGTCACTCCACTTGAGCACGTACCTGTATTGAGCATCAACTGGGTACTTCTTCTCTTGTCCCGTCGCCGCACTTCTACCTATTCCTGCCGCACCACCCTCGCAGGTGGTGGCTGGTGTCACACAATCTGAAAACCACCTCATCAGAACAGCCTCATTCGTCTATAACTTCGACTGCCATTGTAATATAAAATATATTTAGTATTAGCATCCTCGCAGCTGTTATTAAGTAAAAAGATACTTTGTCGGAAAAAATGGACTTTTTGTGGGTGAATATATATTTTATTGGATCAAATCTGCACACATAAAAGCACCAAGTGACGCTTCCCTAAAATGCGACGGTGCCAAGTATTGCCAGCGCGTGTGCCACAGCAGCAGCCCATGCAGCGTCCTGTTGGTAACACGATTCCAATTCCCGTGTTTGGGAATGAATTCCGGGCGAATTATTCAAGCGCTCTGCAAACATTCAAGGCTGGAACGGAAACTCAATTCTTGTTTTTCAAATTCAGAACTGGGAATTTTAGTCGACGGAAACAGAGGAAATTTGGCAGTAGTGCGACAAGTTCTTACACGATAGGGCGAGTACAGAGATGGGTACTGGAAACTAATAAATAACTTTACGTTGCTAACTCAAACCTTTAAGTTCTTAATTATTTTGTAAGTTACATTGTAAGTCAAGTTCACATGCTTCAAAAGTTGTGCAAATGCGCAACATATCTTGGAGACACCAGCGAGTGCGGGAGCTTCTAACCGCGTAGCAGGTGCATGGAAATGCTAAAATCGTTACGTTAATAAATTATTCATATTTACGGCTCTGACGCTGCAAGCGCAGGGTTTAACAATAACAGGAAATCCAAACATGTATATGAAGGAAAAGTCGAAGTGTCAAATGGCCTCACTGCGGATCTCTGGCTGGTTTATTCTAACATGCACATTGCTAATATTAGTATTAAGTATTGTCTTACACGACGCAATGAGTGTAGAATAATACTACTATCCTATGATAACTTATGTCCTAAATATCAGTGTAAATATGTACTATACACATGAATGAGTGTTCAACTAGAGCCCTCACATGTTGGATTCACAGAGCCGTCATTTGACATGTATTCACCTTTTAGCACGCCTGGCTTCCATTTCCTTATTTTTATTCTTTGCTGCAAACACGACCATGACCGAGACTACCATGCGATACATTAAGCGCAATAATTACTAATTGCACACAGTCGTATTAGATGTATTTATATTTGCACAGGCCGTCTGTTGCGCTCTATGCTCTTCCTCTCCTCAGGAAGCGCATTGTAATGCTTGGAACTCTTGGGAAAATCACTCATCATTATCGTCTAAATATTTAGATAAAAGGAAGATTCACGTGCTATATTTTCCCTGTCGTGCTTATTTATTGACTTCTATTTGTCGTTTAGATGTAGCTTCAGCAAGTTAACGAGTTACACAGAGCAGGTTAGTGACAGTTAGGGCGCGTTCGGTTGGCGCAGTTCCAGCTAGACTAGATAATCTTACCAGCGTTAACTTCTCTGAAACTTGAGTCGTGAATGTTTAGTTCAGTACACTAGATAAGTTTCTGGCGCTCATAAGAGACTGATTGCGTTTGAAACAGCATGTAGCTCAACCTTTTGAAGTAAGATCGAGTCTGAGGTCATTTCATGGGTAATTGTTTTGTGTTGGCGCTGAAACTTTGTCCAGAGTAGCGAAACAAAAGCTCATGACTCACGTCCGGACAAGTTAACCTACAAAACTTAGAATGACTCAAACGATATCGGTGACCTAATGACGCCTTCATCGCCAAGTCAGCGGCGGGGCTGTCCCTCGCCCAGCTCCGTACACTTGACTTTAGCGAGCGTGGCTGCTGGTGGAGGGACTGCTTATGGAGTGAGTGTTGGTGAAATGGCGGCTTGTGGAGAGGCTGCTTGTAGAGTGAGTGCTGGTGGAGTGAGTGCTGTTGAAGTGGTTGCTTGTCGGGTGGCTGCTGATGGAGTGAATGTTGGTGAAGTGGCTGCTTGTGGAGTGGCTGCTGATGGAGTGGCTGCTGGTGGAGTGAGTGCTTGTGGAATGAGTGCTTGTGGAGTGAGTGCTGGTGGCATGAGTGCTGGTGAAGTGGCTGCTTGTGGAGTCGCTGCTGGTGAAGTGAATATTAGTGAAGTGGCTGCTTGTAGAGAGGCTGCTGGTGGAATGAGTGCTGGTGAAGTGGCTGCTGGTGGACTGAGAACACTGATTGAGACAATACTCACCGCTCTCACCTACCCCGTACCACCACCAAGTTTTATATTAATTAATAAACTATTTTATTTGTCTCATTTCAGGCTGCACATTTTTTTATGCCGCTACACTTCACGTCTCAGATGTAAAAGTGCTTCAAAGTAGCATCAATTTAAATGCAAATCTGTACATCCGTTTGGATGTTTTCAAATGTGATGATCGTTAGTTTAATTCCATCACTAAGTGCTAGTTTTGTTTGCGTAAAGGAATATTTCCTTCTGCATTTATCACTTCTCTGTCAACCAGTAACTTTCATCAATTTGTGCTGTAGCTGCTACAAGCGTATTTGAATGCACCCCGGCTTAGTTGCATAAGTGAAATGAACACTGGTTCGTTAGCTATAAAATGATAGGCATACGTACCTACTAGGGTATACTAAATTTAAGATTTAATAATGCAATTTGCCTATAAACTGAAACGTACTTCACCGTTAAGTTTTGACAATAATTTATGTTGAGATCAATATAATCCTTTGCCTATAAACCTAAAGATTTTGCTTCTAAAATATAAGCAGTGCATACTTTACCTTGAAAATTAAATAATTATTTGCTACATGATAATAAACATTATTTCAGCTACCAGTTCATGATTGATGCACTGCCTTCAGACTGAAATTTATACATTGCTTATCAATACAGATAAGGGGAAGTCTCTCCACGCCTCTATCACTGCGCAGTCCCTCATGTGCCCAGCCTCGCGGAGCCTTACACATGGCCCGTTTTTTCCCTATCTTAAAAGATTTTTCCGCGGCGAGTCGCTCGTATCTTCACATTTCCGCACCATTTCCCTGGTCCCGCATTTTTATACTGCGATTTTACCCTCATTTTGCCCTCACGTTTGTGCCGGAGCTGGAAAACTCCTCAGATATATACCCTGGGGCCTCCGCTGCTTGTGGGGACACGACTGTGGGGAGACTTCATTGTACATCTGCAGCATGGATCTGTGCAGCTGTTCTGTGCTGCAGCTACTGCTGAGCTGTAGCAGTTGGTGTACAGTCACAGCTGTGCACCAACTGCATTTTTTCCAGTTTTACACCAACTGCGCCTGCTCCAGTTCTACACAAACTGCACCTGTTCCAGTTCGACACCAACTGCACCTCCTCCAGTTCTACACCAACTGCACCTGCTCCAGTTCTACACCAACTGCACCTGCTCCAGTTCTACACCAATTGCACCTGCTCCAGTTCTACACCAACTGCACCTGCTCCAGTTCGACACCACTGCCCCTGCTCCAGTTCTACACCAACTGCACCTGCTCCAGTTCGACACCAACTGCCCCTGCTCCAGTTCTACACCAACTGCACCTGCTCCAGTTCTACCCAAACTGCACCTGCTCCAGTTCGACACCAACTGCCCCTGCTCCAGTTCTACACAAACTGCACCTGCTCCAGTTCTACACAAACTGCACTTGGTTTAGTTCTACTTCAGCTGCACCTGCACCAGTTCTACATCAACTGCACCTGCTCCAGCTCCACACCAACTACACCTGTTATAGCTCTACACCAACTGCACCTGTTCCAGCTGTACACTAACTGCATATGCTCCAGTTCTGGACCAACTGCACCTGCTCCAGCTCTACACCAACTGCACCTGTTCCAGCTGTACACCAAATGCACTTGCTCCAGTTCTACACCAACTGCACTTGCTTCAGTTCTACACCAACTGCACCTAGTCCAGTTCTACACCAACTGCACCTGCTTCAGTTCTACACCAACTGCACCTACTCCAGTTCTACACCAACTGCACCTACTCCAGTTCTACACCAATTGCACCTAGTCCAGTTCTACATACACAAACTGCACCTGCTTCAGTTTTACACCAACTGCACCTGCTCCAGTTCTACACCAACTGCACCTGTTCTAGCTCTACACCATCTGCACTTGCTCCAGTTCCACACCAACTGCAGTTATTCCAGCTGTACATCAGTTGCAGCTGCAGTGTCGCCTGAGGGCCGTCGGGAACGGAAATGCTCAGCTGGATCGGAGTGGAATTGCTGGACCGCTGCTCTGTAATCGCACAACAGGAATAGTAATGGGAATTTTATGAGCGCAATTCCACTTGGAATTTGTAGTGCTCGCTTGGAATCTTAAAAGCAGAATATGGAATCGATTCCAGAGAGCACAAACTGCGTGTGGAGTCTGTGTGAGTTTGTTGGTGCAGAAATGTGTTGCAGACTTTGGTGCAGAGCTGGAATATGCTGAAATTTTCACAAGAAACTCACGGCCCGTAGCATACCTAGCACAACCACACTTGACAACAGTATGAGACAATATAAGTGTCGAACAGACATTGCTTGCGGGCCATAGACACATAAATAGTGACGCACGCTGTCGACAATAGAGCAACGCTTTCGCGTTGCCATTTGCGGCTATAACTGCATGACAATGTAGCCTCTAAATAAAAAATTCGGGCTAACTTCAGCTACAGTGAAACCATAACAGCAACAATAAGTTGCCTAGGCCTGTGAAAATTTTATGGAACAGAAGTGTCAGTTTTGTAATTATAGGCCTGAGCAGTAGTACCGATGCTTCGCCCTATTGTATAAGGCTCAGATCGCCGTGTGGGTAGCAAGTTCCTTTTGTACCTGCGTGTTGAAGATACACGTGGTGTTTAGCTGGCAACGAGACCGTCGTGACGTCATCATTGTCTCTTGTCCTGGAAATATCTACATAGCACCGGTATCTTTTATACAAACAAGCGATTTAATGCAAGCTATCAATTGTGACGTCATCGCTGTGGCTAATTTTAAAGCAAAAATACTGAAGAACTGCCCGTCTGGGTCCATTTGTCTCTGGCTTATCTATGACATATGAGCAGTGAAATTAAAGCCGTACAGCAATGCTCCGAGATGGCATCAGTGATGCCTCAATGTATCCCCGATCTCTCTCATGCTGAATGCACAGCAAGGAGCTTCAATAGAGAGGAGGGAGCCAGGAGCCTCGTCTGTGAAGCTCAAGAGTCGCTTATGGCTACAGCCAGTCGCGTATGCACTAATTCCACATCAGTAACTCGGTTTGTCTGCTGCTCCCCGTAAGACTCGCTGCTCCCCCATCACTTCCATCAATGAGATTCATGAACGCGTTTCACAGCCGGTTGACTCGCTGGCGAATCTTTGAATGGGGCGCAGGGTTCTCTCCTCCTCTATTGAAGCTCCTTGATGCACCGCGTGCAGACAGATAAGTGGGTGGATAGATGCATGAATGTACGGATGAATGAATGTACACGCAACGGCACTCTGAAAAATAATTGCATGTAGGTAATACCAGAAATGGAAGAAATGGACGGTTCGATTCAAAAGTGCTGTCATCCCACTAATCGGATTCGCATTTTACGATTTAATTATTGCAATCGGCTAACCTCTGTCCGTCAAAGGATTCAGGGTGTTTGTAATCGGACTGACAAAAATTTATAGAGAAAAGTCAGGATGGCCGTCATCTTTGCCCTATCACAATAATAATTTTTTGATAAATCGTTCAAAATATTTTCTCAAGTAAATAATTTTTGGTCTTATTCTATTCCATTCATGCTGTGGTAATTTCCATATAATATAATGCGTAATATATCGATAAATACTTCCGATAAGGAGGTAGTATCTTTGTCCAGTTTGTTACTTTGTCTCTCTGTCCGTCTCTTTGTCTGTCACAAGAGGGATTTCAATTATGTCAAGAGTAACGGATGGTCAATTTTTGGTGAAGATCCGTTCGATCGCTTGCTTTTAATCTACTTTTTTTTCTTGGTCTTAATATCTCAAAAAGTTATTGAGGGATCTTAATAAAATTTTCAAGAATGACCAAATTTTTGTTCTAATTCGTTTGTCTCTATGTTTGTTAAAATGTTTGTCAGTATCAGGACTCAAAAAAGTATGAACAGATCTTCATGATGAAATATGTAGGAATTCTTAAAAATGTTATGGATAAAAATGACCCAAATTTGTGATGATCGCTTTGTCCGTGTGCGTGTTTGACTAATATTTGCCAAAATGTTAGTCAGAACATAATTCAACAAGGTATTGACGGATATTCATCAAATTCCCAGAAATTGCTATACTTAATAAATGGCACAATTGACTAAATTTTGGTGATGACCGCCTTGTCAATTTGCGTTTGACTAAGGTTTATCAAAGTGTTTGTGAAACCATAACTCAAAAAGTTATGGACGGATGTTCATGAAATTTGTAGAAATTGTTTAAAGTGCTAAAAAGCACAAATAACCAAATTTTTGGCGATGATCGGTCTTCCGTTTGTGTGTTTGGCTGTTTATTTTGTTCGTGTTGGTCAGGATATGACCTAAAGTTACTGATAACCAAATTTTTAGCGATGATCGGTTCTTCCGTTTGTGTGTCTGACTGATGTTTATTTTGTTCGAGTTGGTCAGGATATGACTTAAAGTTACTGACGCCTCTTCAAAAAAATTCCAGAAGCTGTTATTAATGTCAAAAGACACAAGTGTCCATATTTTGGCAGTGATAACTGGTTTCAGGACAAATTTAATTTTTTAACATTGCCTTGCTAGGCAGAGGTATATATATGAATGTTACATTGATATCATCACGCTTGACGCAGAGAACGTGCGTAATAGTGTTGGGAATTTTATTTAATAATTACAAGAACAATAATAATATTAGCAGTAATAAAAATAATATTAAGGCTAATAGTAATAGTAATAACAATAATGATTACGACAGTAAACTAATGGTAATAGTTATAATAACAAAACCAATAATAAATAATATCTATATTAAAAACTCCACTATCACAACAGTATAGGCCACACACAAATGTGGACTTACTTTGATGCATATTAGACGACATACGTATATAATAATGCTATGTCAGTGACGCATTCATTCGCCATGTTGAGAATGAATAAGATTGCAAGGAAAACATTTTAATACAAACACCTGATGCCTGAAGGCAGTGGTCAAAACTGTGTTATTCGCCCCCAAATACCATTCTTCATATGAGATCTCTGCAATACCTGTTGTAATATTTGGCGATAGAACTCAAGCCCTAAACTTTACGAGAACAGTTCTCCGCCTCCAAAAATGGCTATTTCGGCTTCAAAATGCCAAGGGAAGCCATGTGGCGCAGCCAATTTAGCCACAGCCATAGATTTAAGGCCATTTCAAGCTTTATGTCCATAACGTATATATATGGCTAACAGCAAGCTGTGCAGTAGTATTACGTCTGCCATACCGGGAGCCGTCGAATGAGGCCCTCTCTTACAGCTATGTACATTGCTTATATTACTTGAAACGCTTCTGATCCTTATTTATTACGTTACATGATTCAATTAATTTAAAACATTTTAATAATTCAGGTATTCAGAGTCTCTGTAAATGCTTGCAACTTTTTGGAAACGTTATCATTCGTTCTAGCTGAGTCAGCTGTTTTAGAATTTTTCCTGTTGTATCGAAGTGTTGTGGCCGTATATGTGTGATCACAGAGAGTTCTTCCAAATTAAGGTTGATTCACACTACACATTCTTTTGCTCTACGTTTGTACACCGAGCGTCTGAATGCCTTGTTGTGTCTGTTTTACTGTTTTAGTTTGAAACTTTAAATAAGTTTCAGCTTTACCTGCTTACACGACAGTTAACATTTTAGTAAGTAAGAGTAACATTTTTAGTAAGTAACAGTAACATTTTAGCAAGTAACAGTAACATTTTAGTAAGTAACAGTAACATTTTAGCAAGTAACAGCAACATTTTAGCAAGTAACAGTAACATTTTAGCAAGTAACAGTAACATTTTAGCAAGTAACAGTAACATTTTAGTAAGTATGAGTAACATTTTTAGTAAGTAACAGTAACATTTTAGTAAATAACAGTAGCTTTAGCAAGTAACAGTAACATTTTAGCAAGTAACAGTAACATTTTAGTAAATAACAGTAGCATTTTAGTAAATAACAGTAACATTTTAGTAAGTAACAGTAGCATTTTAGTAAATAACAGTAACATTTTAGTAAGTAACAGTAACATTTTAGTAAGTAACAGTAGCATTTTAGTAAGTAACAGTAACATTTTAGTAAGTAACAGTAGCATTTTAGTAAATAACAGTAACATTTAAGTAAGTAACAGTAACATTTTAGTAAGTAACAGTAACATTTTAGTAAGTAAGTAACTCGTGCCTGCGAGGTGTTAAAGAATGAACGTAGGACAAGAGACTGTTACATAAAACGCCGTCAGTCAGAAGAAGTTATGTATTATGTGTATATCATGGCTTCAATAAGTAAATTAAATGCTAGTAATGCATTCGGATTAAAGCTACTGAAAATGGGTTGTATGTTTTCATAGGAATTCACCTCGTTCTCGTTACATAAAAAAGCCAACGGTCAAAGAAAAGCTGACATAAAGTGAATAGTCATACATCGAATCTATCTATAATATGTATATAAAGAGGGTTACGTTCCATTATCTATTTTTACTTCGTTGCTGACAAGTCTCACTTTTTGTTTTATAATGATTCTGCTCTAAACTACAGCTAAAACACAACAGTAAATCTATATTACAACATCCATATGAAAAAATACTGTAAACAAAATAAAAAAAAAACAGGATATTGTATTATGGCTCTGCTGCTGCGCACAGCTCGTGCATCGCATAGGAGCGAATTTTGCAGTATAAAGAGAATCAGTGGCCACATTTGTCCGTTCGCATAAGAGCGAGTTTCGTAGCATAAAGAGAATCAGTGGCCACAGTTGTCCGTTCGCATAGGAGCGAATTTTGCAGCATAAAGAGAATCAGTGGCCACATTTTTCCGTTCGCATAAGAGCGAATTTCGTAGCATAAAGAGAATCAATGGCCACAGTTGTCCGTTCGCATAAGAGCGAATTTTGCATACAACGAACGAGAATCAGATGCAGGCCTTACTTTCATGTAGAGAGCATAGAAAACTATTGCTGGTACTGCCGCAGTCATTAGCAAGAGTTAGTCTTTGCTAGTATAAGAATGAAGCCACGATAGTAAGAGACTGGTGATGCTGGCATCTCGAGCTGCAGTCATTAGTAAGAGTTAGTTGATGCTGGTACCTAGAGCTGCAGCTTATCTAGAGCCCTAATGGGACTAGTACGGACGCTACACTAGCCCCACTAACCCTTCATTAGCTCCAATGATCACCAACAAAGAGTCGATCTCTACAGCGGAAGAAGAGAAAGGATCGTCTTGAGGCCTCCATCGGAAGGCAGCTAAAGGCAGAGGTCCCTTTTGATCTCAGCAAATGCGAAATTCTCCACAATTTAGCTTGGGTTTAAAGGGCAATGAAAGCTCAGCGGCCCTGCCTACAGTTGCTCTAAAGTTGGAGAGAGGCTATAAGAGGGCACTTCTCGGAGGCCACTGGCGCCATGTTGCTCTTCGCTGGGCCAAATCGGCCATTTCTAAAATTGTCTTAAATTATCATTTATTTACTGGGCTACTAAACACAGATGCACTTTAAAGTAGAAATCAAGGAGGCATAGTTCATTACCGTCGTCTACGTGCAAGTTCTTCATGTAGTCTTTTGAAAGTTTATCTACTCTTGGGGCAAGAAAAAATATTAGGAGTACTTACCACTTATAATTGGTACAGTGTGCTCTTAAAACCAGAAATATGCAGTTTGGCTCATTTTCTATGCTTTATTCGTATACTGGGAAACTTTTGAAGCAGAGGGAGCCTAAAAATATAAAACTTACTACTATGAAGAGTTGCTTAAGATTAAAATTTGTTTATGGAAATTTTCTAAACCACCTGCTATGTGATCTCAACAGTAAACCTACAAATTGGGCGAGTATCTTCTTTAATGTTTACGGGAGAATTTCGCAATGTATGGTATCTCTAAAAGCGTCCTATATGTAGATTCGGAGCTTGTGTTTCTTTCTTAACTTTAGTTATTCGCGTCCATGCCATAATTTTATAGCTGCATTCTTATCTTCCTTCCCCAGATGCCCAGGGAGCATCCGCCCATAGCCTGCACAGCCTCCTCCCCGCACCCTGGCTTCCCCAAAGACTTCATTTACGAAAGAAATGACACCGAATCCCCCAAATCTTCTTCCCCACCTCCTCTCTGCTGGACTTCAAATCCCCAATAATCCCCTGCAATCCGCAGATAACAGGTCTTGGTTTTCGGGCAAATCCCACAGCCGCAGCCCCGTACAGGGGCGCAGGATGACACAAGGTTGGGGCCCCAGCAAGCGGAGGGTCCCCAGTGGGGACGTCCTGTCCCCAGCTATGGGAGACTGCACGGCACTCACCCTGTGGGGTGTAGCGAGTGGAGTCACCAGACAGCTTATGCGACTCTTCCTATTCTTCGCTATACTTACTGTCCTGAGGAGGTGAGTAACAAACATGAATGAATTAGTAATGCAGTGCTGTACAACGGGCTCAACACAACGTACGCAGGGAAGATAGGTCAGACGTTATTATTATTTTATTCCAAACTTCTTACACAATTTTTCCCATTGTTTGCCATAGCTGACAATAATGGGGAGCTTCGTAATACATCAATAAAATGCACTGCAATAAAACAATCGGAACCTAAAAAATAATAATAATTATCTACGCATTTTTTTAAGTAGTCTACTTATACGACTCTTCCAATTCTTTACCACTCTCCCGGTTTGCAAGAGTTGCAGAGCTACTTTAATAAAATGTCAATTATTCTGCTGCTAAACCCTCGGAAAACTTTGTAACAGAACCCACAGAATATTTCTTAGCAGACTACTTCGTGGCTCTTCTTTCCATTCTTTGCCAGAAATCACCAATGACGCCGTGTGCGTCAGTCGAGACCTCACCTAATTATTGCATTACCAATTATATATTTTAAGTAATCAACTTACGGACTTTCCAGTGCATGGGGAGCGGCCTTATGGCTATCAATTC
Source organism: Parhyale hawaiensis (assembly GCA_001587735.2). Taxonomy (NCBI): domain Eukaryota; kingdom Metazoa; phylum Arthropoda; class Malacostraca; order Amphipoda; family Hyalidae; genus Parhyale; species Parhyale hawaiensis. The sequence goes on along the minus strand of LQNS02278089.1, from coordinate 8,740,746 downwards.
TCGTTTCCATTTTTCGATTTTTGGAGGATCTACGGCCAGTTGTTCTAATCAATGCGTTATGATCTTCATGGTCAGCAGAATTCTGATATCATTTCAGCTGTTACAATAATGATAACTACAATAATGATACAGTTTTTCTTCCAGTAGGTTTGCAAGTTCTCATCGCCGTTTTTTAGTGATCGTAAGGCCATTTTTGCTCATGTAGTTCAGGTCTTGACTGAATATATTCGTCCTGGGGTTGGTCAACAGTCACGTGGCTTTCAAAGCCTCCAGGAAAAGGCTTCATGGCGCACAAAGTAAGAAATAAGAAATTGCTAATAAGAAAGGCTGTTCCCTGGCATACTTCTTTTATTTTTTCACCATGCTAATATCCTGAATGTCCACCATGCTAATGGTCCTGAGCTTCCACCATGCTAATGGTCCTGAATTTTCACAATGCTAATGGTCCTGAATTTACACCATGCTAATGGTCCTGAATTTTCACAATGCTAATGGTCCTGAATTTACACCATGCTAATGGTCCTGAATTTTCACAATGCTAATGGTCCTGAATTTTCACAATGCTAATGGTCCTGAATTTTCACAATGCTAATGGTCCTGAATTTACACCATGCTAATGGTCCTGAATTTTCACAATGCTAATGGTCCTGAATTTTCACAATGCTAATGTTCCTGAATTTCCACCATGCTAATGGTCCTGAATTAAAGTACAACATTATTGCACGACCAACAAGGAATGATGAAAAATAATAATATTTCTTTGTCTAAAGAATGCGTCTGGAGTGTTGGCTTCCAGCAGCTGTCGTGTCTAATGCGGCTTGCATGTTAATGCGCATTATTATTCATGAACAAACCTTTTGTTTTCTTTTTATTCGACATTAAGGCTGAGTGGTCATGCTTGCAATGGAACACTTGAGGGGTTAACGGATCAGTAATGAGAAAGAAGTAATTGCAAGGTAGGGTAATGAAAAGAATATGAATAGCTAGTATAAAGAGATTTTTATTGCAAGCTAAAGTTTTGAACAGGTCAGGTAAAGTTGGTAGACTATAATAAAATAAACTCAATTATCGCTGAAATATTTCGTATTACTTTGCATTCTAGTTGTTTGTGGGGGTAAGACAATCGCTGGGTAAAGTGATGAAACTTGAATAACTGTTATTGAAATATTTATTAAATTATTTATTTTTGTATTTGAATAATATTGATTACCGAAGATAACGTCGTAGATTGATGAAAAACGGCCTTAGTCTAAATACAACACCAGGAAGTATATGTATATCAGGAGAAGTGATCTGTCTAAAGGTCTTAGATAACTTATGCCATAAATGGTAAAATATTTGACTCAGTAATATTAATTTATACTTATTAATTCACTGCACCTCTCAGTGTAATGAGTAGTATGTCTATGACCTTATAAATCATGTACGGCACACATTCAGCATAATAATCATGTGTTAACTACTGCTTTGTTGTTCTTCCTGCAGCGATAACCTGGCACAAGCAGAACCCAAGTAAGTAGTAAACTACTACAATTATGGTCTGATTATCGTTGTTATCACTGCTGTTAGTTACTTATTTGAAAATAAGCCTACGGAGTAGACTTTCCGAAATCTTCCCGGTGAAGTGCATGTATCGGAAGTAATCTTACTTCGATATAGCACATAGTTACGGGTGCTTTGATATAGCACATAGTTACGGGTGCTTTGATATATCATATAGTTACGGGTGCTTTGATATAGCATATAGTTACGGGTACTTTGATATAGCATATAGTTACGGGTGCTTTGATATAGCATATAGTTACGGGTACTTTGATATAGCATATAGTTACGGGTACTTTGATATAGCATATAGTTACGGGTACTTTGATATAGCATATAGTTACGGGTACTTCGATATAGCATATAGTTACGGGTGCTACGAATTCACCATAAGTATCAAGGAAGTTTTAATGGCAACCGATGAACCGAAGTTACACGCGTATAATTATAGCTATTTGCATATTGCATGTATTAGGTAATTTACATACGTTTTCGATTCTCTCACTTTGAGCGAGATATTTAAACACATCAGGTTTGAAGTGGCTGGAACTTCGGTCCAATGCGTTAGCTTTACAATTTTCATCAAGTTTTCTGTATCTCAAAAACTATCGATTTGCGATTAAATCCTAAACTCGACCCAAATCAAACCTAAGTGCTTTGTTTATCTTGCTTAGCTTGGCCTCATCGGTGAGGCTTATAGACTTGAAAAAATATCATTGCCGCAGTGGGAACAGGTGTTGTATGCAAATTCATCGTAATCTTACCACTTAAAAAAAGAAAATTATAATAATAATTGAGGTTTAAGTCTTGGAATGTACTGTTCATTGTCTCATGTTCTGCTCGCTACCATTAGATCGATTACATTGCCTTGCATCACGTTGCTATTTCACGCTCAGAGCCAAAAACAAAGATGATCGGCATTTTCAAATTTAGGGTATTTAATCCTATGGGTCATTATTAAAAACACTAGGAAGTTACAAACAGTTCTGAACTTGTTATCGTTATTTCCTGCCCCCCCCCCACAGCCACTCGAGCGACATCTCGTCATCCAACCTGCGTCTGAGGGAAAAACTCATCTTGGATGACATCATCGGTCCTGATAACTACGACAAGCGCATCCGGCCTGCGGGCGCTAACGACACGGGTGAGTGCTGTTCTTGCTGTTCTTCTATCATTACTTGTGTATAGCCGGAGGGGGTGATATTTTTTTTGCTATAAACAAATGTTTGTGAATCGCCGAAGTGATTTTTTTCTTAAGCTATTATTTTTCATTGCTACTTTACCTAATCAAGCAAGTATAACTACTTAGTAAATTCAGAATATTTGCGATATTATTTGCTTGTGTACTTAACGAAGTTACTGCACTTTATACGCACTTTAAAGGGCTTACTTGTAAGAGGAGAAAGGTATTCGGTCGCATTCATATCAGAACTTATCCATGCTGTACTGGTGTACTGTGTTGAGTATACTCGTATATTTTTAATCGCACTTATTAAGTTATATTTAGAACTATAAGGAATCCTCAGAGTCCGTGTATTCAGTGTTCACCAAAATAATAAGCAGTTAGTCTTCGTAAAAAAAAGATGTCTATTTCAGTTACACAATGGGAGACAGCGTATACAGGAAACGCTGGTAAATCTAGTGGAGCAATTAACTGAAAAGACCTTTACGACCCTTTATAGTGAAGCTGAAGATGGCTGTATAGTGAACAGTATGGGCTTTGAGTATAGGACACACTGAAGCTAATGAGGAATTAGTTAGGAATGGTTGAGCATAATCCATATTTATATATCTATCATGATAACGATGACTTCTTCAAAGAAGAAATTTTATGTACTCAACCTTTCGGCATGAATTTAATTCTGCATCGTCAGGGGAAAGATGCATATATGTCTTAGAGCTATATAAAAAATACGATTCTACTCGCGGAAGAACACTTAGCAGCGTTATTACCATGATGGAATCATAAAACGAACGAAGACGTCCTCTATTCACTTCAATATTAACCATCCACTGCCACAGGCCCGACGGTGGTGTACATCAACATCATGATCAGGAACGTCCAGACGATCTCTGACGTTAAGATGGTGAGTTACATGGCTATAAAGAAGCTTGAGCTTCTATATCTTAGGGAAGTAGTCTTTTCCTTTTTTTAGTTACATCAACTTCTTTTTTAGCATAAAGCAAAATAAGGAACATAGGTGAGGACAGGGATCCCAACCTATTCGTCTCCCTATTCCGTCAACTTTTAACCAGTTTACAGAGAGCCGAGGGGGGGGGGGACAAGGGGAGTGAGGCTAGGTGATTTATATGTATTGCACATTGCTTTTATTCACCAATTTTTATTCAGGTCAGTTATTGATTCGGACATGGCTTGCAAAGTGGTATAACTTACTCTCGTGTTGTATCTTCAAGACAGATTGGTATATTCATGGAGTCTCGTACATCAATAAAATATCTGAGCTAAAATTCTAAAGTCTAGTCTGCATGGACATCTCCCTCCCCCCTCTGCAGGGAAGACATCTAGTAGGGGGAGGAGGGGGGGGGGTAACTTGTCATCATGAGAAATTATCAGCAGCTGCGTGAAGATGAATCGACTCATTTTCGGTAGTGACTTGAGTCACTTCAACAAATTACAGAAAAGAGCTGTGATGGACAGGGAGACGGCTCTTCATTCATAAATAGGAAATAATTAATTCATAAAGAATGGTAGAACTTGAAGCAGATTCGAAGTATTTACTTATTGATTACGTCAAGTATTAAATTTCCTTCAGACTTCTCCCTGTAAACCATGAATTGCTATAAACGATTAAAATATATACATAAAAAACTATCCAAATTATTATGAGCGCATGATGTACCGTATGTCCTACTTGAAGGAATGCTTATCCCTTCAATAATTATTCTTAATGTAGCTAGGTGTAGTAACAGTTCTCTACTACGTACAAGTTTGATTCGTGTACAAAAATTCGTGCACGAAAGCCTTATTAACTGTAATATCTTTGCAACACTGTTAATGGCCGTATACACTAGATCGTGCATAGCTATTAACGTATATTTTGTTAAAGGAAATTACATTTGCAGCAATGTATTGTAAAGAAATAGCAGTTGAGATATTGCTCCGAAGGGCATGTCTTTCTATTTTATATTATTTACCACTTGGACACTAAAAAACTGATTTAGAACTTTTAAATTTTGTACAGGGATATGCAAGTAATTTAATGTCTTTTTACTTCGATATGCAGGAGTACAGCATTCAGATCACATTCAGAGAACAGTGGTTGGATGCAAGGCTCAAGTTTGATGATATGAATGGTAAGTTGCCAGTGGTGTGCTGGAAACTTCGTGTACATGTTACTGTATCTAACTGTAGTGACTAATTTTTTTCATACGCACGCACTAATAGATAATAGATAATTATTCAATGCATAATCTAGCGCTCTTTCATTCCCAAACTCCAGTAAATATTAAAAGTTCGTCATGTCAT
>LQNS02278089.1:8719078-8735388 GCA_001587735.2 Parhyale hawaiensis | reverse complement strand
ATAATATATACATTGTCCAATTATTTGCCGAAAGATGCTTTAATCAGCCTGTACTATTCTTTATTCTACTCACAGCTGACATATGGAATAATTATATGGGGTGGGGCCACAGATAATATTTTAAAGAGTGTTAAAACTATGATGAACAGTGTTCTTAGAATCATACTGCGAGTGAAACGAAATCAGAATAATATACCTTTGGTCTCTAGAAATGTTATGTACCGAAATTTAAGTCTGTTAAAGTACGATGATGTCTACCGTTATTTCCTAATGAGATTTGTACGCATGGCTATTTCTGGTAATAACCCATTTTATGTCAGCCATTTTAGAAATTTGATTGTTGATCAGCACTATGAAATGCGAAACAATCGCTTTAATCTGCCCGCAATATGGTTGGATATAGAAAGGCGATCAACAGTATTTCAGTGTGTTAGTGTTTTTAATGATCTCCCAGAACCCCTAGTACAACCCATGTCTGATAAAGAATTTAAATGTAAGTTTTAGAGAATTTTGCTTGCAAAGCTATATGTAATTGTCGTGCGCCCAATAAGCTGTGTCAGCTTCTATAAGGGCTTGTTTCTAGATTTTAGTTGTGTTATTTAGGATTTTAATCTTAATTTGTCAATGATTTAGAAACAATAAAGGTGTAAAGGTGTAATGGTCCTGAATTTTCACCATGCTAATGGTCCTGAATTTTCACCATACTAATGGTCCTGAATTAAATGATAACATCATTGCAAAAACCAACAAGGAATGATGAAAAATAATAATATTTTTTTGTCTAAAGAATGCGTCTGGAGTGTTGGCTTCCAGCAGCTGTCGTGTCTAATGCGGCTTGCATGTTAATGCGCATTATTATTCATGAACAAACCTTTTGTTTTCTTTTTATTCGATATTAAGGCTGAGTGGTCATGCTTGCAATGGAACACTTGAGGGGTTAACGGATCAGTAATGAGAAAGAAGTAATTGCAGGGTAGGGTGATGAAAAGAATATGAATAGCTAGTATAAAGAGATTTTTATTGCAAGCTAAAGCGTTGAAAAGGTTAGGTAAAGTTGGCAGACTTTAATAAAATAAACTCAATTATTGCTGAATGATTTCGTATTACTTTGCATTCTAGTTGTTTGTGGGGGGTAAGACAATCGCTGGGTAGAGTGATGAAACTTGAATAATTGTTATTGAAATATTTATTAAATTATTTATTTTTGTATTTGAATAATATTGATTACCGAAGATAACGTCGTAGATTGATGAAAAACGACCTTAGTCTAAATACAACACTAGGAAGTATATGTATATCAGGAAAAATGATCTGTCTAAAGGTCTTAGATAACTTATGCCATAAATGGTAAAATATTTGACTCAGTAATATTAATTTATACTTATTAATTCACTGCACCTCTCAGTGTAACTAGTAGTATGTCTATGACCTTATAAATCATGTACGGCACACATTCAGCATAATAATTATGTGTTAACTACTGCTTTGTTGTTCTTCCTGCAGCGATAACCTGGCACAAGCAGAGCCCAAGTAAGTAGTAAGCTACTACAATTATTGTCTGATTATCGTTGTTATCACTGCGATTAGTTACCTATTTGAAAATAAGCCTACGGTGTAGACTTTCCGAAATCTTCCCGGTGAAGTGCATGTATCGGAAGTAATCTTACTTCGATATAGCATATAGTTACGGTGCTACGAATTCGCCATAAGAATCAAGGAGGTTTTAATGGCAACCGATGAACCAGAGTTATACACGCATATAATTACAGCTATTTGCATACTGCACGTCTTAGGTGATTTATATACGTTTTCGATTCTCCCACCTTGAGCGAGATATTTAAACACATCAGGTTTGAAGTGGCTGGAACTTCGGTCCAATCCGTTAGCTTTACAATTTTCATCAAGTTTTCTGTATCTCAAGAGCTATCGATTTGCGATTAAATCCTAAACTCGACCCAAATCAAAGCTAAGTGCTTTGTTTTCTTGCTTAGCTTGGCCTCATCGGTGAGGTCTTATAGACGTGAGAAAATATCTTCGCCGCAGTGGGAACTGGTGTTGCATGCAAATCAATCGCAATCCTACCTCTTGAAAAAATTACTAAATAAAATAATAGTTGCGGTTTAATTCTGCCAATGTACTGTTCATTGTCTCATGTTATGCTCGCTACCATTAGATCGATTACACTGCCTTGCATGACGTTGTTATTTCACGTTCAAAGCAAAAATGATCGGCATTTTCAAATTTAGGTTTTTTAATCCCATGGGTCATTATTAAAAACAATAGGACGTCACAAACAGTTCTGAACTTAATTTTGTTATCTACCCCCCTCCCCCTCAGCCACTCGAGCGACATCTCGTCATCCAACCTCCGGCTGAGGGAGAAACTCATCTTGGATGACATCATCGGTCCTGATAACTACGATAAGCGCATCCGGCCTGCGGGCGCTAACGACACGGGTGAGTGCTGTTCTTTCTGTTCATCTATCATTGCTTGTGTATGGCCGAACGGGGTGTTTTTTTTAGCTATAAGCAAATGTTTCTGTATCGCCGAAGTGAATTTTTTCTGAAGCATTTATTGTTCATTGCTACGAAATGGCTATTTTACCTAATTAAGCAAGTATAGCTACTCAGTAAAGTCAGAATGATTGTGATATTTGTTTGTGTACTTCTGAAGTTACTGCACTTTATACGCACTTTAAGTGGCTTACTCGTAAGAAGAGAGAGGTATTCGATGGAATTCATATGAGAACTTATCCGTGCTTTACGGGTGCGCTGTGTTGAGTATACTCAAATATATTTAATCACACTTATTAAGTTATATTTAGAACTTTGAGGCATCCTCAGAGTTCGTGTATTTGGTGTTTACCAAAGTAATCAGCGTGAATAAGCAGTTGGTCTTCGTAAAAAAAGGTGTCTATTTCAGTTACACCATGGGAAACAGCGTATATGCGTGAAACGATGTAAAATCTAGTGGAGCTATTAACTGAAAAGACCTTTACGACCCTTTATAGTGTAGCTGAAGATGGCTGCATAGTGAACAGTATGGGCTTTGAGTATACGACACACTGAAGCTAATGAGGAATTAGTTTAGAATAGTTGAACATATTCCATATTTATATTTCTGTCATGATAATGATGACTTCTTAACTATTTATATTTCTGTCATGATAATGATGACTTCTTCAAGGTAGAGATTTTATGTACTCAAGCTTTCTGCATGAATTTAAGTCTGCATCGTCAGGGGAAAGATGCATATATGTCTTGGAGCTATATAAAACATACGTATCTACTCGCGGAAGAACACTTAGCAGCATTATTACCATGATGGAATCATAAAACGAACGAAGACGTCCTCTATTCACTTCAATATTAACCATCCACTCGACCCCACAGGCCCGACGGTGGTGTACATCAACATCATGATCAGGAACGTCCAGACGATCTCTGACGTTAAGATGGTGAGTTACATGGCTATAGAGAAGCTTGAGCTTCTATATCTTAGGGAAGTAGTTTTTTTCCTCTTTTAGTTACATCAACTTCTTTTTTAGCATAAAGCAAAATAAGGAACATAGGTGAGGACAGGGATCCCAACCTATTCGTCTCCCTATGCCGTCAACTTTTAACCATTTTACAGTGAGCCGGGGGTGGGGGGGGGGGCAAGGGGAGTGAGGCTAGGTGATTTACATGTAATGCACATTGCTTTTATTCACCAATTTTCATTCAGGTCAGTTATTGATTTGGACATGGCTTACAAAGTGGTAAAAATTACTCTCGTGTTGTATATTCAAGACAGATTGGTATATTCATGGAGTCTCGTACATCAATGAAATATCTGAACTAAAATTTTAAAGTCTAGTCTGCATGGACATCCCCCCCCCCTCCCTCTGCAGGGAAGACTTCTAATAGGGGGAGGAGGGGGGGGGGGGTAACTTGTCATCCTGAGAAATGATCAGCAACTGCGTGAAGATGAATCGACTCATTTTCGGTAGTGACTTGAGTCACTTCAACAAATTACAGACAAGAGATGTGATGGACAGCGTGAGGGCTCTTCATTCATAAATAGGAAATAATTAATTCATAAAGAAAGGTAGAACTTGAAGCAAATTCGAAGTATTTACTTATTGATTACGTCAAGTATATATTAAATTTCCTTCAGACTTCTCCCTGTAAACCATGAATTGCTATATACGATTAAAATATATACATAAAAAACTATCCAAATTATTATGAGCGCATGATGTACCATATGTCCTACTTGAAGGAATGCTTATGCCTTCAATAATTATTCTTCATGTAGCTAGGTGTAGTAACAGTTCTCTACTACGTACAAGTTTGATTCGTGTACAAAAATTCGTACACGAAAGCCTTATTAACTGTAATATCTTTGCAACACTGTTAATGGCCGTATACACTAGATCGTGCATAGCTATTAACCTATATTTTGTTAAAGGAAATTACATTTGCAGCAATGTATTGTAAAGAAATAGCAGTTGAGATATTGCTCCGAAGGGCTTGTCTTTCTATTTTATATTATTTACCACTTGGACACTAAAAAGCTGATTTAGAACTTTTAAATTTTGTACAGGGATATGCAAGTAATTTAATGTCTTTTTACTTTGATATGCAGGAGTACAGCATTCAGATCACATTCAGAGAACAATGGTTGGATGCAAGGCTCAAGTTTGATGATATGAATGGTAAGTTGCCAGTGGTGTGCTGGAAAATTCGTGTACATGTTACTGTATCTAACTGTAGTGACTAATTTTTTTCATACGCACGCACTAATAGATAATAGATAATTATTCAATGCATAATCTAGCGCTCTTTCATTCCCAAACTCCAGTAAATATTAAAAGTTCGTCATGTCATATATCACTGAGAGAAGCCAGGCGTGCTGGGAACGCACGTGAATGCGTACCGCAAGCTTGTCCCAAACCCAGCACACAAACACGTGCAGTAATTACATACGTAGGCGTGCTCTAAACCCCCAAATCGGACGCGTGCAATGAGCAGTGAATGCTCACCCATCTCTGGATGCGCGTACGTGCCAAGTAGTTTGAAAAAAAAAAAAAAGATGCAGTTTGTTGCCCATGGTATGTATGCTTACCAGAGTCGCAAACTCTAAACGGGCAAAGCTTCCGAGGCCACCCAAACCGTCTTTTTTCTCTCTCCCGCTCCAACTACACAGTTTGACACATCTAATCTCCGCATGTCAGCGCCTCGTGATCGTGCTTGCGTGCATGCATGATCGTCTCTTTGGCAGGGACTCTTCTTTTTTTCTCCTTTCTCCAGTCCTCTATATCCTACCAACATAATGGCAATAGCTCATAGAGGGCTGGGGTGTAAGTCCCGGTGTCTCTTTGGGAATGAGCCTCTTGGTTCGTCTACTGCCGCCTATCTAATCTAAGCTAAACTGGGCCGATAGCCTAACGATGAAAATATAACGTGCATTATATTTACTCCAACACTGAAGTATCCCTGGCATCTACTCCCCAGGCAGGATACAGTACCTGACTCTGACGGAGACGGACATGGTGTGGATGCCGGACTTGTTCTTCAAAAACGAGAAGGACGGACACTTCCACAACATAATTTTACCCAATCTCTACATTAGGATATTCCCGAACGGAGAGGTGCTCTACAGCATCAGGTGAGATTCTTGCAATGTCAAGTTAACGACCAAATGGATATATATCTAATAGGTTTACAACCCAGCTATAGATACTAGCTTCTTTTTAGTATGGTCCATTGAGCTTCACGTAGGCTTTTTTAATATATCAATATAATTCATATCATGGAAGAAAAAACTAGGTGTTAAAGAATGTTTTCTACTTCCAATTACGCCCATTGCCGTTTCCATTTTAGTTTACGGTCTCGTACCAAGTTGATCTCCCATTCTAGTTCAGGGTTCACTGCAGTTCAGATTCTCCGTTCAACCTTGAATTCCCATTCTAAGTTGAATTTAAATTCCCATTCCAGATCCCTTTCTTAACGACTAAGAATAACACATCCCTCCGCAGGATCTCCCTCACGCTATCCTGTCCTATGGATCTCAAGCTCTTCCCTCTGGACAGGCAGCAGTGCCAGCTGCAGATGGCCTCCTGTGAGTACTGCTATGTATTTGTTACTCACCAGGGCCAAGATTTACTACTACTGCCTTGTTACTTACTATTTTCCTACAATCCTAAAGTAAACCGGTCACTGAGCCCCATGTTTGTAATAGTAACGGTAAAACGTTCTGCACACGCCCCTGAGCGCCTGGCCAATGAGAGAGCTCGTTACATGATACTTGGGCTTTCACGCACCAATAGACGCTTGGGCTCCGTAAATGAACTTGCAAGTGGTAACTGTAATATATGAGTTGACTTTATAAGCTTGTATCTACCTTCATAAATCTGGGTCCTAAGTGCTAAAAGTTCATAGTTTCGGTCAGAAAAGTAGTTATATTCCTACATTATACTTATCAGCTGTACCTTACGCCCATCTCATCTCTATGTTTCCTCTAATTAACAACAGTAAGGATTAATGCAATCAACAACGAATGACGTTCATAGTACAGTGGAACTCGTAAAACGTTGCCAATAAACATACTTCCAACTCAAGAAGAGTCTCCGTTCGGAAAAGAAAAGTTCTACAATATATGTGGAGCCAACACCAGAGAAATTCATGAAGAAGTACTGCAAATTCAGTTTTACTATAATAATCTGCTACTCACTTAATACACAACCAGCTATTGGCACAGTTCCCTACAGGTGGTGCGGTCTACAGTCCACGATTCTGGAGGTTTTCCGTTTCCAGAACGTGAAAAACGTGGTTTGTAAAGTAGTCTTTAAAAGTATTAGTTAGTTAGGAAAGTATCATAATCGTTCAGTATGTGTGGGGAACGTGGAACGTGGTGCGAGAACATATTAAAAGTTTCCTGAAGGCGCCGGGTAGGGCCGCCGGTAACAAATGTTCTCTTGGAATAAACTAAGAGAAAGAATTCTTGCAGTGAAATGGCGAAGACTGAGAAGAGAAGCTAAAAACTTTTTCGATACTATCACGCTCTATCATGACGTCACTATCGGTAGGCCAAGATCCACTGTCCAGCAAACAGTAACGTCAGGCCCAGACCCAGCACTCTTCTAACGTGACATCGCGTGACCAGAACAATTGTAGCACGAAACGGTCGGTATTGGCCCACTTCTGGGCCCATGGCAGCCGATATCGCTGCTGGAATTGCTATTTATTTCTCGATAAACTCGATTTTTGCATAAATTGAATTTTTCCCTAAAGTTAGAATGTAGAGAAAGACTGTGATCGATCATCGAAGGTGCAAGACGAAGGTTGGGACCGTGTCCGTCAACACTGCATATTGTGGGTCGTACCTTCTGTCTATTATTAATATTCAGGTCATCTACTGTTTTATTCAGTACTAAAGGCTCAACGTTGAGGTCAAAGACCAGTATTAATGGTACTCGACCTTTGTATTTGTTGCAGCTTATAAACTGTGTATTGCTTTGTAGTTAATGTTGAAACCTTAGAGTTCATCACTTTTTTCCTTAGTTCAATGTACTCTAATCAATTGGAAGCAATCTAGTTTCTCATTTTTTTATGGAGATGAAAAACATATGAACAAATTTCAATACATTATTGCAAGACTTGTCCCAGAATTCTTAACCCTTTCTCTCACATGCGCGGTCTGCTAACAACACTACAAACAGCGCTGTACCTACGAGAAAGCAAAATTAGCTCATGGGAGAAAGGGTTAATTCACTTCGAAATATTTATAAAATGTTGTATTTAGAGTCTCTTATCCAAAGTGGGACTGGCGGACGGACAGACTGCATAGAAAACAGAGTATTGATCAATATAAGATACCGTACACTGCGCAGTCATATAATATTCATTCCCTCTATACACGGCTTTCAAAATGTTATGAATAACATTTGCAATTGTACCTTCGTAGCCAATATACTGTTACACTGTTTTTTTTTTGTGTGTGCCAGAGCTAACACCAATAACCTCTTAGCAGAAACTACAACCACAACTTGGGCGTACCGAAGATTTGCTACATCGTGTCAGTCCGGCCTCGTTTTATCATATTTCAACTCGATATTTCGACTCCTGAAGCCTTTTATACTAGCCTTTGATGGAAATGTTATTCGAAGTATGTAGATAGTATGAAGGGCGGCGATATAAATAAATGTATACATGAATTCGTGCAAGTTTTGTTAAGGCGACAGAAACCTCTGTTAATAATACGCTTATTCACTTTCTTCAGTTCTGTAAACATCTAATACTCTCGTATTGTTGATACCTGCAAGCTATTACGCAGCATCAACAATAATGAAGGTGTTAGATCTTTTAACGAAGTGGCAAAAATTAATAACCGTAAAATTAACAATGAACATTCTGTAGCCGTTCATATAAAATTTCATAAAAGAAAAACCGCTTCCAAATTATACAAGATATTTTTACAGAAATATGCAACCACCCGTCGGATTATATTTATAATTTCTTTCGCCGTTCCATATTTATCCCTCTGAGAAGAAGTGAACATTTATCGTTAAATATTCAGGTGAGACTATATTTATTCTTGTGAGTAAGAGCTAACGTGGCATCTCATGTCGCCTATGCATTATATACTAGCTACTATTGGTCACGAGGCATTCCCTGGGTCGGTACACTACCGTAGTAGTGGCCGAGCTGCACTTGCGGTATCTGGTTCGCCTATCGCACTGAATTTTATGATAACAGCATCAGCATTACCGACATGCAAACTTTATTTCGAGGGCACTGACCTAACCAGAGAGTCCGAAAACCGGTGGTTCGCAGTTGTCATATTTGAGCCTTCCGTCTTTTGAAATCATAGCTCAAACAATTTGTGGTTGACTGCAACCGTGCAAGTTTCTTGAGCCCGGGGGCCATCTATTTGCAGAGCGAACATGGGCGTATACATCTTCCAGTTACGGAGGCAGGGGGGGTTTGGTTAAGTCGCCATACCTTTACTAATACCCGTGCCTGCAGATAATATTACAAACCGACTCGTTAAGTACTGGTGGTATCTGCACTCACTATCGAAAGTCTGTCCTTCTGCTACTGACAGTAACTCCAAGTACTTCTATGAATTACATCTCTGTCTGCTGATGCTAACTATAAAAACCAGTTGTTATATTACCTCTCCAATACAGACCGCAGCTCCAGATACCGTACCTCTATATTTTAAAATTCTCACTTACAATGCTATATACAGATACCAGCATCATTTTACCTTTCTGCTCTTGACAGTAACTCGATCCAAATAGTTACCTGTATAAATAAGCCTTCTCACTAATGACGATGAGTACAGATACCAATATTATTTTCATATTTCTGCTCCTAACGAAAATTTAAGGGTCCTGCATCACTTAAATTTCTCGCTGCAGCTGATAACCAACCGCTGCTGTATTCCGTTGTCATCAGCAGGACGCTATTTGTTTCCTTCTCACTATTAATGGATAGATAATAAAGGTTATTGTGGATAATAATAAAGGGTAATGTTATTTGTACTATAATATCTTCACAAGTCAATCCATAAGCTCTAGCAGCCAGGCCTCTTTGTACAAATGTGTACTTTTGATGGTAAATTTTATACCGGATGACACGACTACGTATTCCTGATCGCCAGTTCTTGCCCTACATTCCTTGCTCATCTGCCGACCTATCCATTCCCGTTCCATCGTTCCCGATCAGTCATTCATGAATGCTCGCCCTCGTCCATCTATTCCCAGCGACTCATTCCTGGCGAACGATTCCTGCCTCTTTGTTCGTCAGTCGATTTCATGCAGCCTCTTCTTATTTATGCATTCCTGACTCACTCTGGAACGTTTGTCTGCTGCTGGTATCTGGCAAGTCATCTGTTCTCTTCCATCAATAGCTAACCATATGGGTTTACAGATATATTCCCGTTTATCTATCCTTGCCATTGACACGTTAATCCATTCCTTAGTTTCATTCATTCATTCCCCTCTCATCCATCCTCACTCTATCCATCCGTTTATTCATTGTACTTTATCCAGTTCATTGACATCCTTCCATTATTACATTCCCCTTCATTCTTACATTTTCACCCATCGATGCATCCCTTCATTGCATTCCCATGCATTCATTCCCTTTCATGCGTTCCATTTGCATCCATCCATTCCATTTAATCCATTCCCTGTTAACCATTACCACTTCATTTCTTTCGATCCGATCCATATCCCCACAGCGAGGCTCCTGTCCGATCCGTCTCCCCTCCTGTCAGCTCCAGCTCTTTGTCTGACAGAATCTGTCGCTTTGTGTCTTTGGCAAGACAAGCGCTTGTCAAATAGCGTGCGCTCGAAGGTTTGTCATCTGTTGTCATTATCTTGCACTTTTCTGCTTTGTGTGACGATTTCTTTTAGTGGCGACTGGGAACAATGACTCACGTGCTTGTGGTCGACACTCACTGTCAACTTTACGAGACATCATAATTATGTTCTTAGAAGTTACTTAAGGTGGCTTAAAATTATTATCGGTGTTGCCACTTATTGAGTTTCCGTATAAAATTTTGTGTTAAATATTCAGTGCAGTGAAGAGAGAAAAAACGGTAGTGGACTGTGGCAGGACGGTAGTAGTAACGGTACGGTGGCAGTAAATACTGTACGTGCTTTGACATAGTGGTAACGGTACCGTGGCAGGACATAAACTCTATTACATAACAGTAGCTAGTAGCAGTACGCAAATACCGTAAGTTACAGTATCGTGCAACATTTACTGCAGCACCAGCAGCACTGCTATCGACGTATCGACAAAAACAGCATGCAGTACTCAGCACACCATCACTTGGCTGCTGCAACTGCAGGCGGCGGGGCGACGTGCGCCAGGAAGCAGCAGCTCTGCGCTATCGTCGCTTACTGCCCTACCGGCTCTTGCTTTATTATAATCTGCTAACGGAGTAGGAGAGGCGGTAATACGTCTGTCGTCTATCTGTCTATATCCATAGCTATGCATGTACTGAATGTCTTTCCAACCAAAATCTGAGAGTAGAAATTGAGCTATCACGGTAATTTCTACCAGGCATGCAGTCAGGTGTGTTGCCCTAGATGTGAAATGTGTCAAAACTGCTGACTTAGTACTTACATCGCCCCCAGCCCCTTCTCCCATTCCATCTTACGCAATAGGCGTTTTACATAGCGCTATATCTGTAGTTGGGGCTTTCCGGTAATTTCCGGCCCTATATACTGGCAAATAAAATGCCGGCGACCGCAAACTTCTGGCCTTTTCTTTACTCCTCTTGACAGGCCGTAAGTGCCCAGCTGTTCGTGTTTTCTTAAGACACGACAATACTGAAATTAATAAAGTTAACACGTAACAAACACGTCGAATAACAGTTATCTTATTTAAAACTCACCACGTTACGTGCCTATAAAAGTTGTTTTTACAGGAAATCGCTCCCCAAATTAGCAGTAATTAAGTATATTTTACCATTTATCTAATTGCTGTTGCCAAAGTTATCATGTTAGTCAGCAGCACCTGAAATTCTTTAATGATTGTATTTTGTAGCTACCATGGCAATAATGGTCGTAGGCTACATCATACGTGAAACGCTTTATAAACTATGATCGCTATAACGGTTATTTGAAATTTTCATTTTATGAACTATTAAAAAAAAATAATTATTTTTCATTTAGAATTCGATGAAGTATCGCGGGAATAACATTTTGCGTTCTATGAACCATCATCGCGTTAAGTAGTAGTTACATTTATCATTCAATGAATTATTATCAATATAATTGTTATCTACTTAAGCTGTAGTTGAACTGAGATAGTAATATTGTTATTAAAACTTCACACTCGGGTCACCATGGACAGTTAGTGCAACCCGTTACAGTTCTCTACATTCCTCGTTTTGTGAACTATCACTGAAATAATTACTGTTCACAGTTATCACTTTATGAACAATCAGTTGAGTTTATAGGCAACGAACTATCTTGCAATGATCTTTAACGCTCCCCTAAAGTGATAGATACGATATTACTTTTAAAGGAGCAATGGAAGAGCTACAGCTGGTGCTTAGGAAAAAATGCACCGTCAAAAGGGCATTACAGCCTTTCAGTATAAAAACATTAATTTTTTTCGAGCTTAACTGATAACTTAGGCGAATAAGATACGAGCAACGAGCGTTCGCAATCACTGAATCAATACATATTTTCCTTCTTGTGAGGAATATTACAGTTTTGGTGTTACATCTCTAGTTTATAATATGTGAATGTGGCCTAAAAATTAGTTAAGCTTAATAGAAAATGGTATAATTACTCCTTATGATATTTTGCAGAGCCAATTTGACTACAGCTTATGATGTTTGTAATCTAAACACTATACCGCCAAAATGGAGGATTTAGTTTTCATCAGTGACCGATTATTGCACGTAATTTAATCGCTTCCGCTAAGTAGGTGTTGTTTTGTCGAGTTTACTTGTTTATCTGTCTCTCCCCAAGATAACTGCAAATGTTATGCACGGATCTATACGAAATTTATAGGGATAGTTTAGTATGTTGGAAGGGACAGATGGTTAACTTTTGGTGAAGATCCGGTAAACAGTTTGCTTGTTTGTCTGCCTTTTCTTGCTTTGCTAGCTGGAGCAAAAGACTACATATTTGTGTTAATATGTTAATGCTTGTCACTAAGAAAACGCAAAAGTTATTGACGGATCTTCATGAAAATTGTAAGAATTTTTAGACATGAAAAGAAAAGACGAATGGCCAAATTTCGGTGATGATCGGTTTGTTCGTTTGTGTGGTTGACCGATATTTGTAAATGTTTGTCAGCACATATTTCAAAAAGTTACGGACGAATCGTCACGAAAATTGCAGAAGCTGTTATTACATTCGAAAGCCACAAATGACTAAATTTTGGTGATGGTAAAGAGGAAATTATGGTTTCAGAACCAAAAGGAATTTTTCGTTAACATTACTTTGCTTGGTGGAATGGAGCTATGTGTTCTCAAAATACTCTAGTTTATAATACACAGCCGTTTTCTCAAGAGCACTGCCTGGCATAAGACACAACATTGTGTCCCAACGCAGTTACAAATTGAGGACAGAAAATAATTACTGCAAAGTATCCTTCGCTGTTTGCGCTTTTCTACATAGTACTAATCAGCACACGTTTCCCTTTTCCTTCTTTGATCTTCTTCTCAGTTTTTCCATTATTATTAGCTAAGGGCAAGTAAATCTTTTCTGTGGGAATGCACTGTAGTTCCGTATCCATGCTACCGCTAAGTGGTACTTCAAACGTACTCAATATGCTTAGATGAAAAAGAAGTGAGCAAGTGGGTTTTCTTTTGGGATGCTAAAACTGGGACGATGAAGTATTATGGTTTGAGATACACAGTTTGTCGTATACCTATTAGAAACGCACCAGAATATGATATATTATTAAAAATATATAAAACATTGTAAAGTGGAAGTAAGCTCTGAATAAATTTTCAGCCGAAAATAAACGCTAGACTTTTTTCAGCTCGGCATGGCAGTATTTTCTAAGGAGGAGCTAATACGTTTCACAAAAATACACCCTTTCAAAAAGCATTTCGAATGCTTATTTGGTGCACTGGATCCGACACACGCTGCTGCACGGTTCTTACCATGACCTCGCGTGATGAACAGGTGCGACCTCTCAGTCACAATCGACATAATTGCCTTTGCATTTCAACAGCCGACATGAGAGCGTCAGGCAGCTCCTGTTTAGCACTGTACTGTAACCCTGATCTCTGTCCCTGTTCTTTGTAAAGGTCGTTACAACAGCAAAGTTTGCGTGCTTAAACTTCTTTCGGCGGGTGATGAATATTACAAGCAATATGGCTGCTGTAGTTACAATAGCAAATGAAGGAAGCAAATCTAAGAAGCAAAATAGTTGCCTTACTTACGATAACATATAATGAAGTATGCTAATCCGGGGAGTAAAATATCTGCCCTAGTTAGGAAAACTGTCGTTCATTCTGCAAAAATTCCAAGTTCGCACAACAACTTCCCTTCTATTTTGCCTGCCTTCCTTTTTTTTACAATTTTCCCTCAGAGATCTGGCGAGGTCGGCCTTTGTTTTCGAAAAGAACACGAGGGAAAAAATGAGGGGAAACTCCGGACGCGAACAAAGACTTCGATAAAATGTTTACCCTCGGCCAGCGGCAGCAACAACTTCGGGGGAAGCGACGTGATTGGCTGAGTGGAGAGTTGCTGGTTAGGGAATAAGAAACTAAATTCAGTCCAATTTTACTACCACAATCTAGTTTTAACGTACGTGATACGAGTCAATTTGGTAAATGTTGTCTGCGTTATGAGGAATACAAGTGTGGACAGAGCGCCGTGATGAGTTGGTAAGAGGGTTATTTGCCAGGGAATTAACAACAATTTATTTGGTTAAATTTTACTTATACAATTTAAAAAGTGAATTTAATGAACATAAAGTGCCATTTACTGTTGTAAATTTAGATAAAGGCGTAAAGTATAGCATGCTAGAACAAACACCGTGAACTGCTACGCAACAGGTTTATCAGTTAGTATATGTTATAAATAATATTTACCATGCATACACATGATTTTGGCAGTGTATATTAAAAACAGTTACCTGATGTGGCGTATGTAAATATTCTTTAACATTCCCAGAAAATAAATGAAATATTGGAGAAGCTCAACAATTACTATCTGCAAAATATTACGCAGGCCGGGCCGTTAAGGGAGAGGCACACCCAAATTCAGCGTAGCTAATACGGTAAATTGTAAAACAGCAACTTCACGAAATTCTTGAAACTTCAAAGAATTCGTGGAATTGGATGACATATTTTCGATAAGATAAGATGTATTAGTTATCGTTTAGTTGAAAAAGGTGGGTTGGTTAGGCTGGAGTATTAGGCTTAGACTGCCTTGATTAACGTGACGATACTTCGGAAGAGGTCCAGGTGGCGATACACACACCGTTCATCTTGTGTAGAGGTAATGCTGCATTCTGTGACCAGCGGGAAGGTTAGTAGGGAGTTATCCCCACATTGTACGTAGCCGCTTACAGCTGGTTTGCCTGGCACTTTCAGTAACTATGCGTCCAGTAAATTTTTAAACTCCGCAGTTTGAGTACCGGTAGTGTTTTGATTGCGACGTGGCGCTGTGTGGAGCAGCCTCACCCGGACAGTGACACTATTAGACTACCTCTTGGCTTTTGTATCATCGCCATTTTTTATTGTAATTTGCGTTTACAAGTTCGACCAATACGGTGTGAGTAACTGGCAAGAATCCGCCCATTCACGTTGATAGTAATTCATTCTAGAAATTTTCAAAGATTTATGATGGAGAAGTGCTCAAATCCCCGGTGAATTGAACATATTTAAAGGTGGGCAAGTCTTTCGTGATAGTTTAATTCCTGCATGTTTCGAATTTTGGCAGTGAACGGTCTCTTGCTAGCCTCACGGTGCTTTTGGTATCTGGATCCAAAAAGGTGAGCAGTATTCCATCCTCGGCAATACCAGCTGTTTCCGCATCGTGAGCATTGCGTCTGCCTCTTGTGAAGAGAATGTTCGAAGCACATATCCGCTCCATTTCCTTTGCTTATTGTAAAAACTCTCGATACGTGATTTTCAAAGTGGCATTACCTTGCATTCTCACCCCAAGGTCTCTTAAAATATTCTTTCTTTCGATTTCGCTCCCATCACTCGTCGCGTAGGATATCAATTGAATAAGAGAAGACTTTGTCTCTAACCGTAACACTTCACTTTATTTTTCGTTGAGGGTCATGTCTGATGGTCCTAGATATGTATCAATTAAGTCGCATAGTCCTTAAGTCTGCCGCTGACTGTTTGCTGCTAGTTTTCATGTGTCCATTGCAAACGAGGAGGGAACAGCAAACTTGCATTGGTGCCTCAAGTCATTTATCATGATAAGGAAGAGTATTGGACCACGCACAGTACCTTGTGGGACTCCATATAGTACCGACTGTCGTTTGGACACTTTATTATTTGTAGTTTCACCCTTGGTTTTTTGGTTTGTTAGGAATACTTCGATCCACAGATCGATGGGTATCAACGGATACCCACATTGGAGTAATAGTATTCCGTGGTCATCTACATCAACTGCTCTAGCAAAATCTAAATATATAACGTCCTCATTTCGACTAGGATGCGTTAGTTAAGAGAGGAATGATTCGCTTGGAGCAGTGAAAAGTAGTTACATCAAATCGTTCAATTTTAGCTGTTTTGGGAAACCCCTGATTTTAGTATCTTACGAAATGCAGCTAACCCCAGCTGCCTCCCCACCCCCCAGCCGCCTGCCCCCTGCCAGCTGC
>LQNS02278089.1:8680868-8711810 GCA_001587735.2 Parhyale hawaiensis | reverse complement strand
CGTGGGGGGTTTGTGTATGGGGAGGGGGGGATGTAGAGCCGTACAGCTAAAGGGGTCGGATGCTCAAACGCCTTGTTTACAAAAACCTTAACTGTACAGCTGCTGGCTGAAGTGCAAAGATGAAACTGCTGAAGTTTTATGTTTTTTCCTCCGCGATTCAACAAACGAGTCTCACTTTTTTATTTAGGTGTACATTGCTTGGAGGTTCAAACCACTCGGATCATAAGTTCTTGAAGATCAGTGTTAACAAGTGACAAATTCGTAGCCGTAATATCAGTACTTCTTCAAGGGACTGTAGAGTATACGTTACAGTAACTTTACAAGGCGTTTGTGAATCCGGCCCCTGGCAGACAAGGAAGTTCGAAATTCCTTTATATATTAGAGGACGGCTAAGGACCTGCATTACCGTAGCATCACCAACTTTTCTCTCGTTCGTGACATAACTACAAATTTCCTGAAATTGTACTGGGCAGCACATCCACTTCGGTAGGCACTAGCTGCCACTGCTCTAGGGCAAACAAGTTAAGAATGTCTTCAATTTATCCATTTCCCTAGAAATAATCTAATCCATTTAGATCTAGCAAGCCCAGAAACTTAGTCCTAAACGTTCAATAGACTACTCTGAAGCGAATTTCAGGTGTTAACAGCAAACCGGTTACCTGTGACAAGCTAAAGGTGCTCAGACTAGATTATTCCGATACAATTGAGCGAATCTGGCGAGTGTTAACCTGATTTCAGCCAGGCTGTGTTCGTTTCCTACAAGGGTTCTTTATTCGTTTGTGTTGCTGAGGAAAAAATAAACTTTATAGGGAGGGAGTTAGGACATCTTGATTGATATCATTATTTTTGTCTGTTATTATGATTGTTAAGTATCATTATTAAGTATATTACGCAGCATGCGAAATAATATGCACCATATTTTGTGTATTCGTCAGTCGGATATTCGTAGGCGTAGAAGATTGTACTTATTATATGAGACGCTGCATCCTTACAGCGAAATAAGGGATAGTCGAAATTTTCAGTAGTCGTGAGACATTTGCAGTTCGTTCGCTGCGATCAAAACAATGACATCTGCTTAGCTTTAATCGGTAAGCAGCGAAGTCCTGAAACTCGATCCATGCTGATTAATTGAAAGCCCACGATCACAGTTCTGAACAAGTTAAATGCGGGCAGATTAGAGTATCTCGATCACACTGTGCAAGTCGAAAACACATTTAGTCTGTAGTTAACTAGATACAGTAGCCCTCTGTTGCTGCAGCAACAATATGAAATTCAAAGACAGTCGTCTACTGAGCCACAGGGGCCAGCTAGAGCGCAGCATGTAGCCTAGTACGTCACGTCGCCTTTCTTATTAATAATAATGATGATAATGACATTTATTAAGCACACTTTAGGTTCACAATCATGCCTAGGAGTATATAATAAAGAACACATTATTACACAAGGTGCAGAACCCAGATACATATACTTGGTAAGAGGCCGCAAACAAAGAAAATACATGAACACACTCGGCCTACACCTGCAGGCATAGGCCTATTCACGCTTATAGGGACAATAGGATGCTGAGTACTCTGAAGTAGTGCAAATTGATAATGATATCCAGCAGTCCATTATAATACTTCTTTATCTTAAAACTTATATGTCTGTGAAGCATGCAGCGAGAAGAAGCATGATGTGCGGTATTGAGAAGATGTCAATCATTAACGTTGCTATGGAAATCTGTTGTGTATGTGAATAGCCTTTCTAAATCAGTATAATTTTATTAAAGTGAGAGAGCATCGACGTTTCCTAACTAATGACCCAAAGGAATTAAGAGAAATTGCTCTAAGCTTCTACCAGAGCTTAGTGGTAATATGAAGATTGGCAGGGGATTGAGTCTCATAAACGCAGAGGCTGAGTCCGCAATCATGTATTACCCATTAAATAGGCAGCAGGCTGAGGATTGAACCTGATATTTGTTTGCTGGCGGGAAGTCGAAATTTCGGGAAGATTTTTGGATTGTCATTTTTAGTTTAATAGCTGTCATGTTGGCTGTGTACACAACTGAAATTTTACCATTCTTCTATCTCAAAAGCTGTGATTATTGCGACATCTCTCTCATAGACTGCTATCAAAATTATTTACGCTAAAATTAAATCGTAGTGAAATATTTTTCAATGTACCACAAAAGATAACTGAAGGATCGGGATATTTTTTACGATTGTATTTAATTTAAACAAAAAGGAAGTTATTTGCGTTCAGCATATAATAGGAAATTTTATCCAGTTTGTAGCTCTGCTGTCACATGTTTATCTTGGAACGATAAATGCGTGCAGTTCCTATAACTTTTCCTCGATTGTACTCGTATATGAAGTGAAAAAAATCCATGCATATTTAGCTGAAAACCTGCATCTGAATAGAATTACAATAATAACCAAAAATACTAATATACACCCAATCCGCTACGTAGAATAGCTTGGGTCGACCTGTGCTGCATATGGGGTTTTATACCTTTGCCCCAGCTGGCTTTACTTCGGCTTCCTTACTTTCTTTTTTTTTTTTTTACTTTGGTCTCCGTGTCTATCTAGTCCTCATGTGGCTACCACATGGACTCGGTATTTCAACGCTGACCCCTAAAATTGCAATGTTGGAATCATACGTGAGAAACCACTAACATTCTATAGATTTAAGGTACCACAATGGTACCACAAAGGTACCACAATGGCCACTTGGTGCGGCGGCGACAGGCGTTACCATATAATCGCCTTGCTACCTAAACACCTTGTGGATTCCACTTGGCATGTTTCTGATGATATTGTGACAGTTTATTTATTCTTCTGATTTAGGCATATCTCTATTTATTCGTAAATTATCTGTAAACTTTTAAGGTGATCCTTGCATATTTTTGCTTTCATGTTCCAATCACTTAATATTCGGAGTGCATTGGGAGCGGAATAATTGCTAAACAATCCGATCTGTTAGGATTGAAAATATGTTGCATCAAAAAAGAGAGGCTCCCAGCCGACATTTCTGCATTGTTTTGGGTAATAGAATGGTTTCAAGACATAAGTACCGATTTATGGGCAATTTTTTTCTTCTTTTAGGTCACATTTTTCACTGAAGAGGGTTCAGAACAGGTACTAAACTGGTACTATGTTTGTAGTCTTTAATCTTTCTTGCTTACCCCCTACTTTATCGAGCAAATATCATAATGGCAATAGCCCGGAGAGGGCCGGGGCGTAAGTTTTAGTATCTCTCTGGGAATGGGCCTCTTGGTTCGTCTACTTCCGCCTATCTAATCTAATCTAAATATTTTGCTGAGTACAGAAGAGCTATAGAATTTACAGAATTGTGATAACAAGATTTTTTAGCCCATTTTCGGATGACGTTTGTCTTGAAAGGAAGGGGAAGTAACATACCTAATTTGAATCTTAGGCCCTGACTTACTAGCGTAACAACATTGTAGCATTTACTTGTAATTCGTAACTTGCAGCATTTCTGAATTCCTATAAAAAAACGATCAATGAACCCCACGCTCGTAACAGTAACTGTAAAATGTTGTGCACACTCCCATGAGTGCCCTGCCAATGAGAGAGAGCTCTTCGCATGCTACTTGGGCTCTCACGCACCAATGGGTGCTTGAGCTTCCTAATGAACATACAGAGGGTGATTTGATTCAGTGTGGGCAAGACTTTACAAGCGTGTATCCACCTCGATAAAACTCGGCCATGGGCTCTTTGGACAGCAGCGGCAACACCATTGTAACCTTAGCTGTGTGTTGTCACATTCCAGCTAATGAACTTCCCAATAGACCTTTTCAAGGCCCTTTATTTCACGTTCGCAGTAGACTAACTCGGGCAACGGAACACTTCTTGGAATTAGTCATTTTCTCTACTCTAGACGATTCCTCCAATCATCAAATTGCTACAAAAAAACCAAAAGAATTTTCTCGATTATTTTTTCTATGTGTTTTCTTCTAGATATCTGTCTCTTCATTCTCTCTGGATAAAAGTAAGTTTTTGCTATCAAACATGTGCTGCGTCATCAGTGTGAAGTGAACTTACTAACAATCTTCAATCTTCCTTCTTATCTGTAGCTGTAAATTTTCAGTCACCTCTTACGGCCAATCTGCCTCATATCCAGACTCTCATTGTCTTGGTTGTGAATCAGATAATTTTTTAGGAGGTTCGGTAACACTCTTTAATTTTTTAGCTTCAGAGTGCAGTAGCAAGAAGCCACCGCTGCAGCTGAAGAATATATATTTTTTCACATTCGGTGTTGCATGGTAGACGATATTGAGCTCAAAGAATAATACAAATGCAAACTGCATGCTTGCCTGCCACTTGCTCAAGTGCAGTATTCGAAGAGATTTGGATCCACTCTGGGCAGTATTGTTGTGGCTGTCCAGTGCCGCGGTTTACCCCACTCACAGTATGGCTCCTCCGTCGGGTCGCACCTCATCATTAGATAAGACACTCGGCACTGGAGGCCTATTGCTAGAGAGGAGGCGAAATCCATGTTTTGGATCCTCCTGAATTTACGCCCTATCGTTGATACATGGTAACTGACTAAACACGGATGAGCGCTCTTTCGTTGATATATGGTAACTGACTAAACACGGATGAGCGCTCTTTCGTTGATGCATGGTAACTGACTAAACACGGATGATCGCTCTTTCGTTGATACGTGGTAACTGACTAAACACGGATGAGCCATCAGTGAATTATTATCACTGCAGTGCTTGTACTGTACTATATTACTGATTTGATTGCCACAGGTGAGTACAGTTGTCTACGCGTGGATTTCATCTTCAAGAGGGAGTTCTCATTCTACCTGGTGCAGTTCTACATCCCGTGCTGCATGTTGGTCATCGTGTCATGGGTCAGCTTCTGGCTCGATCCCAATGCCGTACCTGCAAGAGTTGCCCTTGGCGTAACCACGCTACTAAATATGTCGACTCATGCTTCCAGTATCAACCAGTCTCTTCCTCCTGTTTCCTACACTAAGGTATCTTGATTTCCCCTGCATGAACTCCTTCCCCCATGTAACACCACCTTCCGTTCAATCACGCAGGTACCTACAGCTGTCTACGGGTTGACTTGGTGTTCAAGAGGGAATTCTCCTTCTACTTGATCCAATACTACGTACCCTGCTGCATGCTGGTGGTGGTATCGTGGGTGAGCTTCTGGCTAGACGCGAAGTCTGTTCCAGCCCGAGTGTCGCTGGGAGTGACCACCCTCCTCACCATGTCAACTCAGACTTCCAGTATTAACCAGTCGTTGCCTCCTGTCTCCTACACTAAGGTACAATAGAACCACTTAAAGACAATGATGAGTTCTTTATGGTCATACAGGTTCCTACAGCTGTCTGAGGGTGGACTTCGTTTTCAAGAGGGAGTTCTCATACTACCTCATCCAGTACTACATTCCCTGCTGCATGCTGGTCATCGTATCGTGGGTCAGCTTCTGGCTGGACGCGAAGTCTGTTCCAGCCCGAGTGTCTCTGGGAGTGACCACCCTCCTCACCATGTCAACCCAGACATCGAGCATTAACAATACGCTGCCTCCTGTTTCCTATACAAAGGTTATTGGTTGTTGGTTGTATTTCGCAGCTCTACTCTATGGCCTATGCATGCTGTCGACGTGATGATGTGACCAGCAGACTATCTAACTAACGCAGCTCTGTCTCCACGAAGCATAATTGTGTACACTAAACGCAGTGTTGAAACAGTGCTACTGATGTGCCTTAACTGTTCATCTTCTTGTGACTTTTATATATATATCACATACATTCATCAACCTTCTGCACTTCATACTTCAAACTAACACTGTAACTCCTGTGCATAACAGTGTAGAATCTTTGCATTATTTTATGTTCTTCGGCGTAATCAAATGTACGGGGAACTATTTTGCAAGTGGAAACTGATTGCTAGGTTTTGTGAACTTACCTAGAAACTGTTTATCAAAACTCGAATATACAATACGTTGCTGAAACTGGTTTCACATTAGTATCTCATTAATAGATTTAGGTATCATATGTTCGTGCCAAGTTTCTGGCTCCCACTCGCCTTGAAGTTCATCTTTCGTATCATTCATGAGTCCAACGATAGAGATTAGTATACCCCACTTGGCATATGAGCTATCTAAGTAGCTCACAGTTTTATAAATTAATAATTTATTAATTCATTTTTGTGATATAGATTAAATCACTGATAAAATAATAATGAAACTGTATTTTTATGCGCAAAATATCTTTACATATTCACGTCATTACCCCTCCTTCCAAAAGCCGCCTCATGTGATACAGTTAGCTTGAAATTTTCGCTTGAACTGGCCGGTAGTTTGATACAATCTCTCTGTTCTGCACTGCTTTTCACTTATTGACACGCACCTCATTCTGTTTCTGTACAGAATTAGGTTGATATTATATTAGTTTTCCCCTGCGAGCATAATTCAGGTGAGACAGACACCTAGCAACGTATAATATTGTAGTTTGAGACGTTAATGGTCTCATTTATTAGATCTAAATTTTCTGAAACGTTTACTGTACTTTACCTTCTTAAGGATGAGGCTAATATGTGTGAAACCGCGGCTTGCAACCAAGTTTGTGTCTCTCATGTCAACTTTCACCAATACCCTAATTCACTTCTGCTGAAGAACAAATAAGAAAATAAAACCTGGAATCAAAGAAGCGTCAAACACTTTGTTAGGATAGGTTCCATACAGAATATTCCATCTATTAGTCAATGTATAATTAAACAAAAGAGCATCATACTGAATATTCTACTGAATTTTGGCATCTGTACAGTTTTCTGTGCTGAACAGCTGAGGTATAGTTGAGCTTCCCTTATGCATTTCAGCTTTGATTTTATATCTCTACTGTTATCTGCTTTGTCGTTAGCTAAAGTACTAGTTTTCTATAGACTACACTGATCTTTTTTTAATATTTTGTAAATAATTTTATTTTCTAAACTGCACAAACTTAGAAATACTTATTCTACTTTATGCAATTGTGTTGTAAATTATTCCCAGCTCTATACAGTCAAACACTAACCCTACTTAGCAGCGGTAACTTATGAACGGTGTGATCTTAGTCTCCCCAAATTATTTATTTCCAGAATGAAAGTTTGAAGTAATTATTCACGGTTAAATTCCTAATTATTAATTAGACAAAGTATCACTGTTTCAAAGGCTGCGAACCCCTCCTTCTCCCACCCCCCTGCCAACCCTTAGCCTCCCCTCTTCTTATGCAGTTACTGTGCTGCCTACCTTTCCTTCTCTCTTATCCCTTCATTGGTTGCGAATTTACCCTATTTATCTTACACCTGTATATTTCATTCAAATACCTTGTGTATCTGGCTCCTATACCTGATGTTCTACGATCTTATGTCGGATGCATCTGGCTGCTTCACCAGCTGTATTTCGCCCTTATACCAGATGCATCTCGCTCATATACCAGGGGCATCTGGATCTTACACCAAGAGCATCTAGCTGTTATACTAGGTGCATATTATTCTTATACCATTACATCGGGTGCATTTACATTTTTTACCGCCCTTTTATCTGACTCTTATCGCAGATCAAAGTTGCTGAAATAACAAAGAACTACAAATACTGCTCTCCGATGACCTCAAGTGCGTTTGAGTCCCTCACGTGCATTCTGGTAATCTGGTTCAATTAGCTACAATTTTCCATCACATCAATTTTGTGAATTCAAATGGCCCCTTTGGATTGAGTTTCTGACTTACATCACCAACCGATTACTCTGGAGATGGCCCCTTATTAAACAGTAATTAATTTGCCATTAGCGTCTGAGAGTTGATGTATCATGGCAAGTTGATACCTCAGATATGGCAACCCTAAGACTAATTATTGCATCATCTCTATAACAGTTGGTTAATTAAACACCTTACTAACCGTCCCTCAAGAAAACCTTAGCTCCCCTACAGTGATGATTTAAGAAGTTCTTCGAGCTTTTTGAATTTAGCTTCTAAACTGTCGAGTTGTTATCCACACTGGACCTGACAAGAATCCTACTTAATAGACCTTCGCCTCACAGTTTAAAATGCTATAATAGCACTAAGTATAGTGATCATGATAGAGATAACTAAATATAAGTAATAAGATGAATAATTATGTAAAAATCATAATATAACCATACTAAAGTATAAATATTGAAACCAATAGTTATATATTTATAACTTTCGGGAGAGAATTACAGTATGCCCTACTGATGTCAACGTTAATAGTCATATACAATTGACGCAATTCAATCAACAAGTCTCATTTAGTTCATTTGGATTATAGTATGCAAATGTGAACTTCATTATAGATATGTTTGTCATACTATGCATCACGAGCGTATACTGAATACACATAATTGAAGTATGGGTGCAGCTGTAGATTCTCATAGTGTTTTTATGTGCTTTCCATATGTCAGAAAGAGCAGTAGGCCCATTGAACATAAGCACACTGAGTAAAAGGAATCTATTATTAACGCCAAATCCCCAGGCTCTTTTCTCTACTTTGCCTTCCTTAGAAACAACCCTGGTATGTACCTGGCTGCTCTATCTGTTCATCAATATCCTACAATGCTATTCACTGGAACAGACTTCACATTTTCTGCATCCACTCATCTCTCACCTTTACGCTTAATTTTTCGTGTATTTATAGTCCCTAATACTTTATTCCAATCCCCTGCCCCCGGCTTGTTGTTTTAGCGTAGATTCTATGTTGTTTTCTTGTTATCTTTTGTTAGGGGACTTTACCAAAGATACCCACCAGGCTATCAAGAAACGGAATTTCAGTAAAGATTGACTTCAATATTGAAGTCTGAATTTGGTTACACAATTAAAATTATGAGAGGAACACTCTGCGTCCAAATGCAACCTTATAACGATATTAACCCAAGAGGAGGATGCAAGTAACTTGAGGTGAAAAGAATATTATCATTAAAGTAGAGATACTTATTACATGATCTGGGGGGGGGGGCGCCAAAACTTGCAAAGTAATGGCAATGACCATCAAAATTATCATAGTTTTTTAGGAACACTGAAATTAATACTGTATCTTGTTTAATACAAAGAAATATACATGCTCTATGTTGGTATCGCTAACTTCTGTTATTCAAGTAAAAAATAAAGTTAAATTCTGAATATTGAAGTTGAAAAATATAATAAACCACAAGAATTATTGAAATATTGCTCAACAAATATGAAGATGTTTGACCCACATTTCATCCATGAATTAACACGCTTATGATCCTATGCAGCAAGTGCTCGTTTCTTTAATTTTTAGTATTCTAAAACCTGTTGATATAGGTACAGCCTCACAACTTTTTGACCCTCGGCCTCTGACGCACCCTGAGTCAAATTTTATATTTTACCAATATTCCCCAGGAATGTGAAGCATCACGGTTGATGGAGGTAACTTCGTTTCATAGCCTCTGTTTGACTTGCAGTTTGCATACTGATAAAATAAATTTTAGGATTATATGCAACTTGTAGCACCTTTACCGCCAATGTATTATGACGCTCATGGTACATGAAGTCCGTCAGTGCTGTCAGTGCCTAGAAGTACTGTGAGCTGCCGTATGTACCTACTATTGGTACTTAGGTCGGAAGTCATTAGTACGATCAGTACCGAAAGTAGGTAGTGACACATTTCGAAAAGGGCTATGTATTGGCTTCGTACGTGTTATACGACAAATATGAAAAGCTATATATTCAACAAAAATCTCAGTTCACAACAAAGCACCCAAGTGACTTTTGTGAATGTCAACATAGGCACTTAATTTCAGTTACGGAATATAGATGGACATTTATAAATGGACATGTACTTTCCTTAGCTTAGATTAAGTGACTATGTTAACATTTGAAACAGTCAACTGGTTGCATTGTTTTTACTGAAGACTAGGCTTCTAGCCACTGACTCGTATGATGTATATGACTAAAACCTGAAACATGATTTGGCCTGGTGAGTCTGTCTCAAGGTGATTGTCCCCAAGTTGCTGTTGTTTTCTGGTTTAAGTCTGTTATAGGCTTAAGGCAGTGTTATCTTTAGTTTAAAAGCATGCTCTTTGTTTGGTTGTTTGTTTGTGGATTTACTGATGTTTGTTCTGTGATGACCGTGATGTTTTTAATAATTTAAGCAATTATTGGCATCCATGTTGTTTTTATAAAATAGTTAACGTAAATGTTACATTTCTGGCAATTATGAATGAAAATATCACCAAAAAATGAAAGGATATGCTGAAGCTAAACTTACGCACCTAAATGTTATTTCAAAACTAATAACATTTTGCAAGTTACTGTTGAATGTTGAGCAGCACAACAGTTGAAAACTAAGTACTGTACTCTATTTATATTGTTAAATTTTCACCAAAACAGCAATTCAGCAGAAAGAAATTAGTGTACGTCAGGACGACCATCTTGTCTTCTAAATCTGATTAAGTTATAAAAATACAACTTCTATCAGTAAAGTGAAATGCTCTTCAGCTCGAGAGAACAGGAACTTTTTTAAACACAATTTTTTTTGCGGTCTATACCCTCTCCTTTCAGTTCTGCAGAACGCAGTTCTTTTGATGAAGAACTGCGATGGCTTCCATGGCCCTGAGAATTTTCAGCACTTGTGAACACTTTACGATTATTGAAAAAACTTGCCTTTGGAACCCTAAAATTTTAAACCAATCGCTACAAAATTATTTAACTTTCAACAGGCTTACCTTTATATACTCATAAGTAATTCTTCTCAAATATCTTCTGTGTTTTAGTTCTCAAGGACAAGGATAAACATCAACACGTTTCCCCAGGTACTGGAAATACCGTGCACCTATATAGAGAAATGAGCAACGACTTACTGTCAATGTATCTCAAGATACTCTCTATTACTATCATACATACTTAGCAAAAAATAGTAATGCAATCTGAAGTGTGGACATCACATTCATTATATAGTTAATTTTACGTGAATTTACAAAAGTTGTGTCAGTTTTTGACCCTCAAACAATTATTTATATCTTTTTACACTGTACACAACATGGAACTTTCTTTATGGTAAACCAGCTTCAGCTATCCGATAGTAATATTTTACAAGTTAATCATTCATAATTGCGAGTGTTTTAAAATTACTTATTTAAATTGAGACACAAACTGCAAGTTATTCAGCACATTCCAATTTGCAGTTTTTCATATATTATTTGAAAAAAATTGGTGTATAAAATTACGATATAAATTCTTTTGAAATTTTTCAACTGAATTTATTTTTAAAATTGTTGTTATTATCACTGCCAGTTATATATGCGTTATCTCTTGTAGATATATATATATTGATATATATATATGAAAATTTTAATTTAATTTATTTTTATTTTGTCACAGGTCAGCGTTGACGTCCCGTAGCAGTCTATTTATTACTTCTTCACATAGCAGATATAGATTTTTTATTTAATGTTCTTGATAATTTAAGAATTTATCGAGGCTATTTGTCATGTCTTCATTTCTATATGAGAGTTTCTTCCTTTAAATAAACATTTTTTTAAGATATTCTAAGTATCTTTTTTCGAGTGTGCAAGAATCTACTAAGCATATTACTGACACTTCACATGTCCTCGCTGACCAATATCATCTGCAAGATTCATGTTCAGCTGTGGGTTGCTCTAAAACGTTGCCAATCAAAATTATATACCACCGAGCATCCTAATTAGAATTTCAAGGTTAATCTTATATTTTCAACTGGTTCCACCACAAATGAGGACGTGGATGGCTTCTGATTCATATCTGTGACTGATGAGGTTCTAGACTCTAAATGATTCTCCTCACTACCTTATGTATTTTCACCCGTTTAAATACTAAGTATCGGAGTCTCTACAAAATAACTGCAACTGTGAAAAATTACCTTCTCTGATATAAGGAAAAGAAGTGTATTACATAGTCTATGATCTATCTATTATTTAGACATTACCTATTGCTACCGTAATTACCGATTCAATTGATCTTATAATTCGGCAAATCAGTAAGGTATTATAAATAAAGTTTTTTTTTTAAGGTGATGATGCTTGCTAAATTTAAATTTACTTATGTTAGTGAGGATGAGGAATTTATTTACCTCCACAATGGTGTTATTTTCTCCAACAGTAGTCATTGTTTTGAATCTTTACAATGTTCTCAACAATCGCTTTCCTATACTTGTCTTGTTGGTGCAACAGAGAAACAATACTTCCAGAAGAAAGTATATATAAATATGAAGTAACAGTTATGAAACACACTTATCTCTGTTGGTAAATGTGCTAAGTGAGTTCAACGAAAATCAGTTAACTAAAAATTTGTCAGGAGAGCTTCTGTGCAATTTTTGTTTCTCAAATTTTTATTCCTTGCTTTTCAACCTAATTACAAAGTAAGAAACTAATTAAGACTGTATAGAAGATAGCAAAGCGGGGGGGGGGGGTTGTTCACTGTCGGCAATCCAATCATTATGGTTCCCTTTCCTACTTACCCGAATATTTTACACTAGAATATGACTGTTAGTGTATATATAAATAGACAGGGAATTTCTAAACTCTCTGTACAGTCATTTTAATGAATAATGGCTGATGATATGCCGGATTGAGGATACTTAAATCTTGGTTCTTATATCCGCAGACTTTCCAATCCACGTGCTTCATCAACAAAGTCTGTGGATATTTGAACCAGAATTTCTCTGGTTTCTCTATTCGTGCATTCCTACAGCGTTCTCTCAGTTACTTGGTATTCGTGTAAATCACCTAATTGAACTATTAATAAAGATAGCGATGCTTCCCTGGCTGTCACAGCAAAACTGAAAACAACATCTAATAGCGACAGTACGGTAGTTCTTTTCGTTTTTCAAAGTACTACTTATTTAGTATTCCTGTGCCTTGCCTTTGAATAGTAAGTATGCCCACAGTACTGTAAATAGTATTTTGTTTTACCAATATACTGTGAAGGTTTATAACTCTGCTTGTCGAAGTGAGATTCGTTTTGGTTTGATATCATTGATATCCCCACTTGCTCACTCCAGCTGTAGCGTTTTTCGGTTCAATTTTTAAACTTTTATTCCGAGATTTCGAGCTATAACACAAGTGTTAATCAGATTCAGATGGTATCTCTGGAGGTTCGGATTCCTTTATTTATTATTTTTTGCAACAAATAGTTTTACTTTACAACGCGTCACCCCGCTACTCGCATCGGTTTGGTTCCAACTTGAATGAAACGACAAATATAATTGAAACAACCAAATCTATTTCATCATCTCATCACCAAATTTTAATTTTAAAGTTTAAATTTACTGCCATCGCTGAGATAAAATGAATACTCGGTATTAGGAAGAAAGCAACAATTCACAATTTTACCACGAAAACGACAACAGAATGCAAGAAACCGCAATTTATTCAAGCCTTGTTTCATTTACTTTTAACTACTGATTAGCTATCCATCTCCCAATTGTCAAAATTTAAGCTGCAGATCAATATTACTGTATCACCGCCTTGACTCGCATGACATTTGCTTCACCTGACCACATGGAAATAAGTAATACAACGTAAGACTATTCTGAAAATTGTAATTATTTAAATTGGAAAGATTTGGTTTTATCTAATGCACAGAGTCGGACTTGGGACAAATTACTGGCAGAACTTGAAGTGGATTACTCGCGCTTTCACCAATTCGGTGCAGTAATAGAATAGAAGAAAAACTCCGGGACCGCATACCTCCGCCAAGCAATGTAATGTTAACGAAAAATTCAAATTGGTTCTGCATGTAGGATTTCTTTCTGATCATAAACAGATTTGGGTCATGTGTTACTCATAGCATTTCTAGCAGGTCCTGTAAATTTTTTGAAGATCCGTCCATAACATTTGACTTATATTCTGACAAGAAAAAGACATACACAGAGTCAAACACACAAACGGATGAATAAATCGTTACCAAAACTTGATTATTTATGCCTCATTGCCATCCCAACAGTTCCTGTAAATTTCATAAAGATAGTTTCATGATTTTTTTGGGGTTATATTGCTAACACACAGCGAAAGAAACATTCAGTCAAACAGACGAACGGAGTAAAAGATCGCTATAAAAGGTTTTTCGGTGCTCCTTTTAATACTTCTAAATTTCCTGCAAATTTCATTAAAATCTGTTATTACTTTTTGAAGCTACGTTGAGAAAATAAATATCTAAAACAAAATAGGCAGACAAGCCTTCTAACAAAAGTTAATAGTCTGTTCCTCCCAGCATCTCTAACAAATTTTATCAACATCCGTCCTCTACGATTTGAGTTATCTTGCTGACGGACAAAGATGCAAATAAGCAAGCAGACGCTTACAAAAACATAACCTATTTGGCGGAAGTAATAATTAAACACCGAATTACTTTTAGTAGCGACAAACTGGAAACTCCTTCAGCGCACAATATACAATGGTCTTCAGTTTCAAATCACGTCTGGAGCGTTAGAGTTATTAGAAGTTGTGGGAATATTTGACACTCATGAATCACATTTTGCAGGATTATTCATAATAACTTTTTTTTTTCTGTTGTCCAAGCTTTTGAATAGTTAGCTATACGCTGATCGTCGTCCAGAGCAAGGAGATTTAACCTCTTTGGTCCAGGGCTTGGCGTAAATATTCTACTGGAGGGCGCCTCCAGCCACCGTTGCTGGCAGCGCTTGCCTTCCGTTGTGGCTTGAACTCCTCCTCTCTTAATAGCTCTAACGTCGGCAGTCAACCTGGCTGAGTGACTGGCTGACAGCCAGTTTTGCGATGCAGTTAAATAGCCCGCCCCCTTACCATCAGCATAATGTAGCTCACGGAATCTGCTACCAAAAGCTCAAAGCAAATTTTTGCACCGAGAAAAATAGTTAACGTTCAAGACGCGATGGAAGTGCTACCAAGTGCTTCATTAGTCGCCTTTTCTGTAGAATTGAAGACCTAAAATTAGCAGACGTGGACAGTATGTACAGCTAAGACAGTTGAAGAAAAGTATGTGCCTAAAGCCTGGCCTCTCCTCCCTCTACAAGCCAGAATTGCAAACAAAAAGCACACAGGCTCCGGTAGGAATTAGTGAACATGCGCACTCCAGTAGTATATTCACTCCATGGTTCAGGGTATGACAATTTGAAACCCTAGAACTATCTACACAGCAGTATGCTATATGTATACCAAAACAAAAAATCAATAAAATCACTTTCTAACTAGAGAGTACTCTGGGAGCGCATACCTCCGCCAAGCAGGGCAACGGTAACATAGAATACAAATTGGTTTTGAAACCATGATTTTCTTTGCATCAACACCAAAATCTCATTATTTGTGCCTTTTAACAGTATTAACAATTTCTGTAGTTTTTAAGATCCGGTCGTATCTTTTTAAGTTACGCTGCTAACTAGCATAAAATCAAACAGCGACAAACCAACGAACAGATAAATCATCCCAAGATTTTGTCATTTACTGTACTCTTCGTAATATACCTAACAGCTCATGTAAATTTCATGAAAATCCGTCAATAAAACTTTTCGAGTTATAGCCTTGACAAAAAAATAGGCAGACAAACAAACAAACAGACACATGAACGGATTTTCACCAAAAGTTAATAATCTGTTACTGTTAACATGCCTAAAAATTCCTCTAAATTTCGTAAAGATCCGTTCATAACTTTTTGAGTTATCTTGGTGACAGACAGATAGAATAACAGACAGACAGACAAACACGACAAAAACATTACCTCCCTGGCGAAGGTAATTAGCCCAGTGGCCACGTCCTTCCTCTCTATCGAGGCACTTAAGTCAATAGAGCAGGAAACTCAGTAATAGTTACCTCCGCCAATGAGGTTATGTTTTCGTCGTGTTTGTCTGTCTATCTGTCTGTTTGTCTCTTTGTCTGTCACCAGGATAACTCAAGAAGTTATGAACCGATTTGGATGAAATTTACAGGGATTGTTAGGTATGTTAGGAGGAACAGATGATTAACTTTTGGTAAAGATAGGTCCATACGTTTGTTTGTTTGTTTGCCTGCCTCACTTTTTTCGATGCCATAACTCAAAAAGTTATGGATGGATTTTGGTAAAATTAACATGAGTTATTAGGTATATAACAAAGAGTATATGATCAAATTTTTTGTAATGATCCGTTTGTTCGTTCGTTTGTCACTGTTTTTAATTTTATGCTTGTTAGCACAAAAACTAAAAAAATAATGAATCGATCTTTATGAAATTGATAGGGTTTGTTAGTAATGTTAAAAGACATAATGATCAAGTTTTGGTGCAGATCGGTCGGTTCGTTTGTATGTTTGACTTATGTTTGTCAAAACGTTTGTTAACGATATAACTCAAAAAGTTATGAACGGATCTTCAAGAAAATTGAACATGCTGTTATTAATATAAAAAGGCACAAATGATCAAATTTTGGAGTTTATACAAAGAAAATTATTGTTTCAGAAACAATTTGAATTTTTGCTACCGTTGCCTCACTTGGCGGAGGTATGCGCTCTCAGAGTGCTCTAGTTCACATTATAATAGATGGCACAGTACTCAAAAAAAAATTTTTTTTGTCCTGTATTCCTGTAAGATATACTACTGCAGGTATTGCAGTCAGTAGAGATTAATGATTAGAGTTGTGTCTCTTAGCAGAGTTACTGGTCTATTGGGTCGGGTTACTTCATTGTTAAAGATTGCTTCCTCTTCGATGCCGGGTAAAGTTTTCTTCACCACTCTCTGCAACTAGGAAACCTACTAGACACTTGTTCGTACTGCAGATACCTAAATGCCCTATACAGCCCAAAGCTACTACGGCTGCAGCCGACCACAAACTGTTCTTGCTATTGCGTCCTATAGACTGGAAAGGCTAAATCAACAACTGCATCCCCCGGCCCTAAGACCAGTACTCCACTCCAGTGGCTATGAATGATGGAAACCCTAATATTGCATTTCTGAACGAGAGTTTTTGTTAGGGCTTGGGAAAGAAATTCGATATTCTAATAGTGAGCTCATCAGCAGCCTTAAGCCCTCAGCCATTGGGCGCCGTAATTCAGTTATAATAATAACAACTGGAGCACTCTGAGAGCGCATACCTCCGTCAAGCAAGGCAACGGTAACGAAAAATTCAAATCGGCTCTGAAACCATGATTTTCTTTGTATCAACTCCAAAGTCCAATCATTTGTGCATTTGATAGTATTAAGACTTTCTGCAATTTTTCCGAAGTTCCGTTAACAAGTTATGGTGTTATGCTGCTCACAAACATTATGACAAACATGAGTCAAACATACAAATGAACCATCCGATCTGCACCAAAATTTAACCATTTATGTCATTTAACATTACTAACAACTCCTGTAAATTTCATAAAGATCCATTCAATACTTTTTGAGTTATTCAGTGATCACTGTTTTAAAATTATCAGCAATCTGTCGGCCAACAACTTCAGCCATCTATACATATTAAAACGAGATGACAGTTATATTATACAGCATAAACTAGGTATAGAGTCCTTGTGTTAGTTAAGTAGCAAGCCTAGGCCAATCAGGAGGAATGTCACATAAGCCTACTCGTGGAGTTAGGCATACATATTCTCTATGCAAAAAAGTTGGCCTCTTTAGCATAAATTTGTGATTACTATCATTCTTCATGAGTTACCAAGCAAACAAATACTACACCTTTTGATTATACATTCGCAACGAATACATGATTATATATCTTATACTTAGTATGTCTACTGTTTCTTTCGTTTCGTATCCTGTTCTAATGTAAAATTTTCTTGGTGACACATGATGAAATTTATTTATTTATTTATTTTTGGCGCAGTGTCAGAGTTTTCTGTTCTCCTCGAGACCAAATTTGCTGAGACGATAAAAAAAAAAATAAAAAATTAATTACCATCACGGAGCTGCGTTACATTTGTCATTTTTATCCCATGCTCACAGCACCAATCATTCATAAATCTAAGTCCTCACATAAACAGTCAGTTTCGCTAACTAATTAATTTTAATCGCGAACCTCCGCTAAAGGCCTAAATATTAATGTTGCCCGACATTCCAGTTCAATTTGTCACTGGAAGGAACGCCTGTAGCAGTGCTGCTCACCAAACTGAGTGTCTCCGCCTAGATTTAACTGTTTGGATATGCCACAATTTTTTTAAGTACGCGCAGGTATGGCTGCAACAATGAATTTAATGCAATTTTCATCCAGATTCCTATGAATATTTACAGGTATTCTCGTCAGGTAAATAGCAACTCACTGAAGAGAATGCTGGCCAGTTTGGATAATTTTTAAACATAAATGCTTGCAGTTTATCAAGAAAACAAACAGTGGAGGGTGTATTAACTAACATGGACTTCAAGGTATACGTATATGCTTTTAATTTTAGCTCCTGTCTTCAATGAAGAACATTGTCGTTGTTGTATCTATTGTGCCAGCATCTACTGGGATTTCTGCAAGCGGCGTACCTGAGTATTATTCAAAATATGAACTAGATATACATACAGGTCGGATGCAGCTTGGCAGCGCCATAGACTGATATAAGGTCGTAAGATATTATTCTCCTATAAAACGTTTACAGAAGGACGTCAATTTAATTTGTCCCTTTCTAATTATTTGCAGTAAACTAACTCGTTTCCATTAATAAATAATGCATTATTTCATGTTGACAATATGCTCACACAAATATCTAGTGAGTTGGAATCCTGCTATCGCATCTCCTGTTTGTTTGTTTGTTCAATCAACTCACGGCTGTGCAGCTGATTTTGAATAAATTACGTCAAAATCTTCTTGTCAACACAACGCGATCATGTTCCTAGATATTCCTAGATGTTCCTATATGCTTCTAGATGTTCCTAGATGTTGGGGCAGATGGAGGGCAACGCATCAATCTTCATACGTAGTTTGTTTTCAGGACGGCTGTATTGCCCAGCATTAAACTAAAGAATTTTACATTTACAGGTGGAACAAGTTCCCTGATTACTTAGACGAAGGCGAAATAATTGTTTCTGTGTTGTTTATTGATTGATACCGACTGCAAACAGTGCAATAACTGCCATGTCCTTCCTATGTCTAACATTATGTGTCTGCATGCTGATGCTGAATTTGCTTCACAGTCAACTTGGTGCTTAAAAAACCTTTACCTTGATAGCACTTCTCAATCTGATGTTATAAATTTATCATTAGTTGAGATAAAATATTAATTTTCAGGTCATATGAAATATATTAGAAATGTGACCTTTAGGTTTCCATTATTTTTTAACTTGGATGAAAGCTGGATTAATTATATCGAAACACATAAGCTTCTTTAATGTCACATTTGTGCAAGACCTCCATAAAACAGCAATTACAGTAAGGGTAGAATTCCAAGCTCAGCTCTTTATTTTTCTCCATTTAATGTATTTTTCATGTATTCATGACAGCATTTTAATACGCAAATGGCAAAAAAATTAAAAATTTTGTATTCATGTAAAGAACTCTTACTGTAACAATATTCGTTGTATTAAACAATTTATTTTTATCCCAAGTTCACTGTGAAGCTCTCCATATTTCCGCACTTCTGACTTGCTGTCTTCCTTGCTAGTTCTGTCAAAAAATATTGCTAATCTACTTACTTCTGTACGTAAGTGTAGCGGCAATTGAAATATTTATGCATTTATCCATGTCGCTGCTTTAGTCGTGAATTATTGTGCTTCAATTATATGATGCAGCATTGCTGATTGCTAATATTTGTAGTAAGTTTTCAGTGAACAGTCAAGTCTTCTATGTGTTTATTATTATCCTCTTCATGCAATGCAATTTGCCAATTTAAAAAATATATATATATATTTCTATTTACACTGTCGAATATACATAACATAGCTCGTCGATCGCTTCTCCGGGAATGGACCTGTTGGTCTGTCCAACGGGAAATACCCAATTTCCCCCAATTTCCCAATTTCCCAATTCTAACCTGTACTTGAGCGGGATACTGAAAACCTACCATGAATATCAATCAACTTATTTATGACTTTTAAAAGTTGTTTAATAAAAAAATATGTGCAAAAGTAAAAGATTAACTTATTGCGCTAGTGTTTCTCACAGCTTCAAATCACTGAAAATTTCTGTGTTAACACGAAATTGTGCCAATTTTTATATACGAAATTTCACTGCTTACAGCTTCAAAGCACCGCGAGGCCGAGAGATTTCCGCACAAATGAACAGATTTGAAAAACTTTATCGGTTGATATATTCATACAAATTTTCTCCAGTATTCATTAATGATTGTAGGGCTAATCTCACAGCGATGCTTATGAAAATCGCTTCAATTTTTTCATACAATTTTGAGGAATTTCCCAATTAAACTTACAGGAAGAAAAAATCCATTAATATCTGTTTCTCTAATTTAGCTAATTAATTAATAATTTCAAGTGTATTTTTCTGAAGAAAATATTAGTTTTTCAAATCACGATTCACTGGCTAATATGATGATACGTTTCATGAATCGGCCCCTGTGATGATACAACTCTGAATCTACTATAGTTCTACTAATTTTTTATTCTACTTAATGGAAGTTAAAATTCATCTTACCTATTTCACCAAATCCGTTATAAGTGCAATCTCTCGGTTCTACTTCTATATCAGCACTTGCTTTGCTATACTACACCCTGAATATACAGTATATGCTATATATATTTATATATGTATGTGTGTGTATTTATGTATACCGGTTTCCACTTATAAGTATCTTTAATTAGGAAAAATTTCACTAGCGCTACGCTCTTCAAACAAGAATAAATTACTCTTTGATGTGTAAATGCAGAGCATCCTTATAATTGGAATCCAAAATATGTGTACCAACGTTGAGCTTATATGGAAACGTGTTGCAAATGTGCCACGCTTATTATGCTGTGCACGCTTGAAACACAGCCATGCACTGCAGGCTATTTACGTTATCTTCTTATCTGTCTATTTCTGTCATGTTATCTTGTGTGTCATAGGGAACGGTAGCAAGAAAGAAAAGAATATTAACTTATATGATTTCAGTTTATTGGTTTTCTTCTTTACGTTAAATTACTTACAATGCTTTTAGAAAAAATTATTCTTCAACAAGGCTCATACAATGTTCTTTTGTTTAAATTAAGTAAATTCGATTTGGACGGTTATCGAATTCAAGTAATGCTACAAACGAAATCGTTATGTTCAGCTTTAATTCAACTCAAATTGAATGTTAATTTAACTCATATCATTAGTATTTGAGCTAACTTTTTCATTCAGGAATATTTTGTGGTAAATTTTGATAGAATTTCAAGTTTCATCGCCTTTTGGTTTTTCATTTTCTGCGTTTTCTTTTAATATCGTTTCCTAAGATGTGTGGTGCCATTATATTTTTTCTTAATATTCTATGTCTAAATTTACTAGC
Organism: Parhyale hawaiensis; assembly: GCA_001587735.2. Taxonomy (NCBI): domain Eukaryota; kingdom Metazoa; phylum Arthropoda; class Malacostraca; order Amphipoda; family Hyalidae; genus Parhyale; species Parhyale hawaiensis. The sequence goes on along the minus strand of LQNS02278089.1, from coordinate 8,690,456 downwards.
CTTGGCCTCAGTTGTGAATGTGATTTAATAAAAGCAACAAATCTACGTTTTGGACGAATTGAGCTCGTGCAATTTGTGCGCTGCTAAAATATTTTTGTAAAGTAAAAGTTTGTATATCTTCTAACCGCATTAATAAACGATATCTAGATTCATATATTATCCTCTAACATTATTGTAGAACATTAAGTGAAAGCTAACTACGTATTTTAAAGTTAGTTCGCAACTTATCGATACTTTAATAATGCGTCAACTTCATCAAATGTAAATGAAACCTAAGACCGTTAACCAACTAATATCCTGTGAATAATAAAGAGAAGATGCCACTGCGGTTACAGCCTTCTTGAATGCGGAAAAATTTGTACTCTCAAAGATACAAAGTAAAAATGTGAATCTTTTCTTAATAACGTCAGACATTGACTATGCTTATTTAAACAATATTCTCTGTTTTATTTCTTATTATTTTCGGCACCAATGCAGTTATTGCTGTTTTCACCGTCGTGCTTCATGTCTCTAAGCCGTTTGCATTTCCTGAATGTTTTTCATTTTCTTTGAGGTATTTCCCTTTCCTTGATCTGTTTTACAACTTCCTTCCATTTGAACTGTTTTTATTTTCTTATATTTCGGTAAATATTGTTGGCCGCTTTGATTCAGTTGTTTCCTTTTCTTCGTTCAAGCGTCTTTGGCCTCCATTTTGACCGGTGTCTTTCCGCCATTTTGTTTACCGCCCGCATCGCGGGCGCTCTTCGCCCGTCTTCGCGGGCCCTCAAAACTCACGTGTTGGATGCTTGTCCTCGACAGGCAATTGACGTTTGGACTGGCGTGTGCCTCACGTTCGTGTTCGGCGCCCTACTCGAGTTCGCCCTCGTCAACTACGCCTCTCGGTCTGACAAGCATCGAGAGAAGCTCAAAGATAAGATGAAAGAGTGGGAAGTGGAGCACCAGGCTGCGCTGCAGGCGCAGATGGAGCAGGTGGACCATGGCAACCAGGGAGATGGTCACTCAGCTATAGCAATGGTAAGCACTTCCTGCAGTCGCATTAAAAGCTAAGACATTAATAATACAACCAGATGCTTAGCACTATTTTTGTGTGTCTGTGTTATTTTAGTACATAGGTTCTTTGTTTTGTTGCGATCCTGTGAAAAATATTCTTTGTAACGAAGTAGGTCGGAGTCCGTCGGATAGTTACAGATCGGGATGAGACAGCAAATTATGTCTCCCCTAAATCTCTTTCATAATGTTCAATGTTGAACATTATTATGAAAACATGTGGTCAAAGCTATAAAGTGAATATTTAAAATGTGAAACATTGGAAATTGATATACAGTGAACGGCGTCAGGGTTAAAAAATGACACTCCTTCCAATTCCAATCAACTGATAAAACTACAAGAACAGAAAAAAGGTCTCTTAGATTTACCGGCATTAGGAATTTACATGTAATTTTCTACAGTATTGTTCATAGTAAGTTAGAATGTTAAAATGACTTAGATAGAAAAGTAAAGTTGCTTTGGGTACGTTCCTAAGCTCAAAAACGCATGCTATGTCATTGTTATTAAAAAAAGGTGTAATTGAAACTTTGCAGGCCAAAAATGCTTATAGTATTTGCAACCTGACCTCTGCAACTTATAGGTACAGAATTAAAAGTTGAAACTGTGTTTATTATAAGTCCAAGTTCTGCTAAATCTTTTGTTTTTGCAATGAAACTGATTTTCCTTGGAAGATTTTAATTTTATGCCAGAAAAGCCGTTTTTATCCTCAGCAAGCAGATTTTCCCAATTTTTTTCACATAAAAATTCCTCTGCTAATTTAGATATCTAGTTTTCTCTGCTGAAATATTTGGTTTTCTTTCAAAAGCATTTTTTTTCGTTGCCCAGTTGACAAAAAACTACTCTCTTCTCGCTAGAAAATTCTTCTTATTGCAAAAAAATAATAGTAAGAAACTTCTCTTCCTTTCAAGAAGCTGTTTTTTAGCCCAAACTTTTTCTCTTTCCATAAGCCTTCTTCTCATCAACTTTCCGTAAAAATGCGTTGCCCCTAGAAAAGGTCACGGCACTTTTTCCCCTTCATAATCTAATTTTCTCTTTCAGAAACATCCTCATAGTTAAAAAAAACCTTTTCTGACGTCAAGAAATTCTTTTTTGCTAAGAAACATCCTCATAGTAAAAAAAAGTCTTTTCTGACATCAAGAATTTTTTTTTTATTTTTTTTTGCTGCGAAACCCCATTCTAATCAAACTACAACTTTTCTCTCCACAGAAACCCCTGGTGTCCCGCCACAACGGGGGCATGGGCAACCCCGGCTCTGGTGGGGGCGAGAAGACGCAGCCCTGCCAAGTTCACCTGAGCCAGAGCCGCAGCAACTGCTGCCGGAGCTGGCTCTCCAAGTTCCCTACTCGTAGTAAGAGGATTGACGTCATTTCCAGGATAATCTTCCCTATGGTTTTTGCATTCTTCAACCTGGCATACTGGAGCACATATCTCTTCACAGACGAGGAAGAGCAGTCCCAGACTGCCAAGCCAAAGTAGGCGGGTTGTGGTGCCAACACGGGTCATGTTGGTGGTGCTTAGGGATATCGATAGACTGGTTCTGGACGTAAAAGCTCTCATGTTAAAGCAAGTGATGTGCTGGTTTCACCTCAGTGTAGCATTTAGGTCTTAACACACATCATACAACACATGTAGAGTTGATACGACGGATATTGTACTACCACTGCTAGGCGAGAGTTGAGTTTCATGCAACGGCTGCAGTGACGGAATAATAAGCATGATAGAAACACTGCGTTATCATACTTATACAACAACCGCACAAAATTGACACGACTCTCCAGCGTAACACTGTACTGTTGCATAATTGGCACGCCTGGCATGTTGGTACTTTAGCCCAGCAACCTATACAAAACAAAATTAAAAGATTCGAAGAAATTATCGTCCATGAACACTTGGGGAAATAAGTATTTCCGTCTATCAGGAACTCCCGTCACGACCCGGATGACCAGCACGACACTACGGAGGTAGAATGTTTCTTTTTTTCCAGTTGTGAAAGAAACAGTGCAGTGCTTGGGACGCGTGGTAGAGAGAGATTCTTTTTGGGGTGGTAGAGCTTTGTTGTGTGGTTATATGATGTGGGGCGTGGCTGAAAAGTTCATGGGCAGCCAAAGATTTCTAATTGACTCTAATCCGATTAGTTGCTTCCTGGGTCCTCGGACCTCTGTCGATCTTCGATGATTCATTGTCTGCCGCAGACGAAAACATTTCCTCCTCATTGTCATGATCTTTTGGCAGCACATGAACTTTTCAGCCTCTACTTGTGTTGTGGTGCTGTTAATGTAGTCGATTGTGTTCTTTCAGAACAACAAATTTGTGTAAGCTACTTCGAGATTTTATAATTATGAAATAGATTGGCCTCGGGTTCAAAACGTTGTTAAATTTATAAAAATCATTTTACTTAGGATAGACATATTTAATAGTTTCACTTACAACTGTTGTAGCAAGGGAGTGACCGTTGTAGCGACTGTGGCATTTTGTTTCTCAGTGTAAATACAATGTTTGCTTTGTACTGAAATTACACTTGTTCCGAAGGTATAAGTGAAATATTTTCCAGGGTGAAATAATATACATTTCCACGGAGGTGTGAATCGTGTTCTCACGCTCAAACCAAAAACAATGAAATGGCGCTGATTGCAGCTTTACCATAAATAAAATACTTTTTTCATTAAATTAAGTCTGTTCTTAGTCAAAACTAACTGTTTATTTTAATGAAGCTTTATTCACCTGTATGCATGAATATACGTATTTAGTTGAAGTCATCGACTTACGATAAAAAAGATATAAGAAACAGTCAATTTCTCAAAGAATATTCAGAGCTGCAGGTCTTAAAGAATTCTTGACTCCATTTTTTATGAGAAATGAATGAAGTAATTCATGTATCTAATATATTTTATGTGACGATCTAAGCTGCTAACTTATTCCAAATTTCTGTAAGCTACTCACTGGAATCGCCGAATTTGCTCATTTGTACCTAGTTAAAAACCCTTGTTGTTCATATTTCACCCACAAAGGGCTATCAGAATCATGTAACAGATTGACAAACTTAATATACACACACACACATAAAAAAGAGTTGAGTATATCTATCATTATCATATTAAAAATTTAATGCTGAGTCAGGATGTTTGATAATATGTACAAAATCTATGTATTATTACAGAAGCAAAATTTAAATAGCATGTATGAATGTAAAGAGTTTACTGTATTTGTTGTATTAATGACTTTTAATCATTTCCAAACAACCGCTTTCAAAGCGAAGTTACCATTCTCATAGAAAGAAAAGTTTAGGTAGCATTTGTGAACATGAAAAATGTGGGTGTTAGCAAACTATTACATTATTACTAAGGCGATAATCGGTACTGCGAGGAGCCAGGTGGTAAAGTATGGCAGAGCGCATGCCGAGATCTGGTACATCAAGTAAGACTTTTTCAAGCTAGTTTGCGCTGTAGCTGTAGGACCGAAATTACTTATAAAAATGTATCGCTTTTAGGTATCAATGTAACATATATGTTGGCTGTTATAGAGCTTTGTGCTGCTAAGTATAATTTATAAGTTAATTTCGAAAACAAGTTGATATGCGTGCTTGATAAAGGGATTAGACGAATGATAAACGAGGCGAAGCAGTGCTAGTCTACTGAATCTATGAGTGCTAAATAGTAGAATAAGTTAACAATATATATTTGTTTGTTTGTTGTTATATGTCTTAAGTGGAGGATTATGAGGTAATTTGTGTTGAGTTAGCAGTGCTGCGGTGTAGCGGACACCGCTCTCCCTTTGTGCTTTCCATCCTCAAGTACTCTTCAAGATAGCGAACCACAGAGCGTGATGAGCCTATTTCATATTATTTGAATAACATGCTAGGCACATGCTAAACATATACTAGACACATGCTAGGCACATACTGTTCACAGTCTGCAGTCTGGAGGCCTCATCATCCAGTAGGCAATCGCTGAGTTTTATTTTTAACATTTCCGTAAGATAAGCTAGACTTGCTTCAAGTGTTAAAGTTCCTACCAAAGTAACTATCAAGATAAAAAGACTAAGCCACAACACAAAGTTCACTACGCATTCGGGCTACTGTAACTACAGTGGGCAGAAACGTGCGGTAACTTTCAGTAGCTCTCGTCATATTTTTTAAGAAGTAATAATTATTGCATTTATTCTGTTTCCATAACTTCAGTTTCTTGTAGTATGCATATTAATCATTGCTTTAAAGAGCATGTAATGATTATTATAGATGAGATTGAATGTGTATCATATTTTTTGCTTTGCAGGCTCTCATGTTGGTCTTCAGTTTATTGACAGTTGAGTCATGTTTTTAATTTCATTAGTTTTTATACTTGTCAAGCTCGTCGTACAATTACACTTGTAAGAGCATTTCTCAGCTGGAGATCTTGTTGCACGAGGACGGTAACCATCGACACATCTGAAAGAGCAATTAACATAGTTAACTGTTCTACATACTACACTAGCCCCATTTGGTCATGAAGGCCGCAAAACTAGTTCTCACGTAGTCTTTCTGTTGCTTATTTGCTATGAAATTAAAAGTATTTCTGGTGTGACATTTTGTTTACACCAGCTACGTAGCGCTGAGTGGCAACTTTATTGCTTGTTTACGTAGCACGAAAACTTACCTATTTTTTCTAATCACCAATTTTAACAGGCTGCAGTGTCGGTAGATATTAACATTTTCGTGTTTACTGAATGTATTTGCGGGCTTTGCAACTTGTGCTTTTTTTGTGAAAATGATGCTTTGTTCGGGCACTAAAAAGTTAACAAATGAGTTCTCTGTGAGTGTGTAATAACTTAAGTTCTTCCGAGACGTACATAAACTTAATACCCTTATCGCACAGATATCCCAACTGTTAATCTCAAGCACTCTTCGTACTGAATGCTCGTGAATTATTTAATGTAAAGACGTTCAAACTAATTTCCTAAATAAATTATAACATGCGCTGTCCCTTGGAAAATGTTTATATTGTTGACATTAGCTGCCGTCTAACTTCGCAAAACAAGTTACGAACATAACGTGCAATGTGATGAAGGGAAGAAAATTGATTTAAATATGCTGGCTTTTCTACGTGTTATTTTTCTTTTTAAATATGGATTTTACTAAGTTAATTGCAATTTTATGTCAGAGTGAAAGACTTTGTCTTTTGTAATTAAGATGTTCATCGCCAGCTGTAATGTGCAGTTCAGAGATATGAACATAAATCCGTCAAATATTGAATGATATTAAACGAATAAGTGAGCTATGGATTGAAATTTATGTTCGTTATTACTACTTTTGCTCGAATCGAAAATTCATTTATATGGTCATACAGTGCATTTAACTTAATGTACAGTTGTACATAGTTCTGACTTAATTTTTTATTCTAACTTATGTAATTATACAGAAGATAAGGTAAGTAAATAGTGACTCTCCATCATAGTTTCACAAATGCTTAGTGTTCCTGTGCCTCGCACCATGATATTATTTCTCTCGTGGTAATTTCTCCTATTGCTTTGTCTCCAGTTCTACGCTGTGGGAGGAATAAGCACAGGTTCTGCCTGCGAATTTTTAGGACTGTTTATGCCATATGCACTATAACGTTTTGTGGTACCTACTCTTGCTTCTACTTATGTGGCGTCGTCGATCATGCAGTGATTCATATTGGTGTTATCCTCATTCCTGTAATACTTATTACTATTTGCTGCTAGCATTGTTATTATTTAATAAATACAGTAATTATATTTTTAGCAGTTTATTTTCAGTTGGATAATAAGTTACGTTTAAAGGCAAGTGAAGTAATGATTCAATGAAATGTTTGTTAGTAACATTCCACTTTATTAAGTGAGACAACATACACATTTCATCTATACATGTATTCGTTCATTCATAGCAAGCAAATGAATGAAAGAAACTAGTTAAAGCTATCAGAATTCAGTATCTGAAAAAGATTACTAACCCATGTTTGTCTTAGTACTTCTCGTTCTCGCCCTCGCTATGTTCCAATATGCTAGTGTCAGTTTTCTTTCTCTAGTATCACTATTAGTTTGCGTGCGCTAGTATGTGTATGCTTACGACTAAAGCTCGTGATGTATGTTGTTGTAGAACAATGTTATGTTGTGTTACATGTTGAATGTATTATGGAACGAATTATTGTAGATTACGTAGCATATACTAACTATGTAGCTTATTACAACAAACTAACTCGCAACACGCTACTTGCTACGAAAACAATGCTCAACTCTTTACAGCTGCTGTCAATTTTTTAATGAAGAAAATAGGCATTAGGTTTCTCGTGTTAGAGCCAACGCAATAACTTTAGTACTAACTTTATTTCGTGGAATATATGGCGATATACGCGAGCGATTTTTTTTTATTGTAGACGCAACGTAACTTATAAGGAAGATCATCAACTCCTGCTCCTGTTGCTTAAAAATAATAATGTGTTCCACCTAGTTGGTGAAACACATTCAATATATATATATATATAGACAGTAGGTATATAATTTTTTTCGACAAGCATCGTCACCCGTAAGCAAAGTTGGACGAATTATTAATGTGTGTTTTATGCCATAAATTCCATGTTTAACGTTTGGTGCGTAAGACGTGCGCATATGAAGCCCAATGAATTACGCACTTCTCATGGTTATTAGCCTGTAGACGGCTAACGGCAGCTTCTGTCAATCTCCCGTTTTATTCCCAAATGTCTTTAGGTCTCGCTAGTTTTGGGTAGGGGCATCTATTAAACCTCAATTACTAATTAGCATTCAAATGATTATGAAAAGAAAAGGCCTAAACGAGTTCAAAAATGAATTTGAGATACTTACAGGCTTAGCTTCCGCCAGGAACAGTCAGGCTTACCCTTAACTGTCCACCAACAGGTTAACTGTGGCGGTAGTCAGGGGCCCCACTTAACTTAACCGTTTGTTAACTGATTACTGGCAGTAAATCGCCCTCACTGCAACTTACTTGCTCAGTAAGCAACTTGAATACGTGTAGCAATGGAGATAAAATGAACCATGCTACAAAATATTTCCGCATATCGACGGCTGTGCCACTTTTTAAATGAGTTCTTAAGTCGCTAATGGGCTCCCTGCGTCGCAAGTTCCTACTGACGTAGTCCCCCCTCCTAATATGTGATCAATCAGTTTACCAAAACTTAGCTCGGCCACTCACAAAAATATAGGATAATCGGTCCCCGTAAAATAATTATCATTTCATTCATATTTCAATGGGACAAAAAAGGAACCGAAAATTGGATGACGAACTTAAAATGTAATATTAAGTCGTTCGTCATCAGGATCTGCGCTTGGCCTTGCGGGGCTGTTCCATGAGTCCAGTTTGCACTAACGAAAGAACTCACTACGAAGCATTGCTATGCCCGCAGGATACTATTGAATCCCAAAATAAACCCAAGGAGCGGGGACCTACGATTGACGCAATAGATAATAATGAACTTCCATAAACAATAACAACAATAAACGATAAAATAATAATATTAACTAACGAAGACGCTCCTAAGAAGCCAATTAGCACCATGACAGCCACTATAATCCCAGAAGAAAGTTTTCATCAGAAAATTAACACAGTTATGGCTACTAAGTCCTTGTATGGTGTTAACTTTCTAAATTTCAGAAGTAAAACATGTCTGTACGTCAGAGATGAGTTACCACGCATGAGTTTTTCATAAACTTTGTACGTATATCGAAGGCGTGCCGTGAGGCAACTATTTTTCTTTTATTTTTTTAGGGCCTACGATAGCTAAGCCAAATATAACTAATTTTTTTTGTTAATTATCTAGGAGTTGCGTAAACATACATAGATGCTAAGTGTTTGATGGAATTCGTTGAATAAATCTGTATCCAAAATTATTTCTGGATGATGAGATTAGTATTAAACAATATGTAATGAACTGAGTGTTATTCACCACCAATGTTAAATGAGTACGGAGATATCGCCCCATAAACCATGCGAGAGGCGTTGAACAGGCCTCGTAATGCAGTGGCCTGCGGAAAGATGCATGAATACACCACATTTTATTTGCTCTGCATGATTCTCTCCCCAGTGAGTCATGAGGCATGTATGTGTGAAGCTCAATAAAATTACTTTTATATGATATAGAGAGCTTCAACAGAAACGGAAGTCTTTGTAACTTTGTAAACAGGAATGTGAAGAGGTTATGAACTCTTCATTAGCCACACCTCTGCTCCATGCCGCACAAACTCCATTAGCCACACCTCTGCTCCACGTCGCACAGACTCCATTGGACACACCTTTGCTCCATACCGCACAGACTCCATTAGACACACCTTTGCTCCATACCGCACAGACTTCATTAGACACACCTTTGCTCCATACCGCACAGACTCCATTAGACACACCTTTGCTCCATACCGCACAGACTCCATTAGACACACATTTGCTCCATACCGCACAGACTCCATTAAACACACCTTTGCTCCATGCCGCACAGACTCCATTAGACACACCTTTGCTCCATACCGCACAGACTCCATTAGACACACCTTTGCTCCATACCGCACAGACTCCATTAG
>LQNS02278089.1:8666330-8680660 GCA_001587735.2 Parhyale hawaiensis | reverse complement strand
ACCTTTGCTCCATACCGCACAGACTCCATTAGACTCACCTTTGCTCCATACCGCACAGAGTCCATTAGCCACACCTTTGCTCCATACCGCACAGACTCCATTAGACACACCTTTGCTCCATACCGCACAGACTCCATTAGCCACACCTTTGCTCCATTCCGAACAGACTCCAGTAGCTACACCTCTGCTCCATTGCGCATAGACTCTATCAGACACACTTTTGCTCCATTCCATATGGACTCCATTAGCGGCACCTTTGCTCCATGTTATTGCTCTCAATAGAACTTGGATCAACCTCTCAAATAAACATTTAGCGGGTACAGTTGCACTGAAAGGCTACAAATGGTTCAATATACAGTAAACAGACCTACAGATAGTGGCATTGGAGAGGCTTAATTATATAGTATTTTAAATCTACCTGAACCCACTTTGTAAAGGTCTCTCAGAAACTAAAGGATATGAATTTATTGCCACTCACACTCGCCCCGAACTTGACGGGCGTTGAATATTATGCTCGCAGATAGAAGCCCTCGTAATACCGCTGAAACTGATGAAGCGCTTTACAAAAGACAATACCACAAACGCGCGCTATGTACTCAGAATGAAACAAACTTAATGGGAGACTTTATCCTGCCCCGAATGATTGGAGTACCCTGCATAGTCAAGCTCCCGGCAATAAACTGATCGAACTTCTCAGCAACAACTTGAACCAACACGTTGTTAATGAGCCCACAAGATACGACGATATTGTAGATCTTGTTATCTCCACACCTGATTGGCAATTGCCAAATTGTCGACCTCGCCGTCTTGGACCGGCTAGGAGATCGTAACATGATTTAACTTACTCTCAAACTTGGCAACCATCTAACTAGGCAAGCTCACCCTCTCAAGCTACTAGACTATTGGCCAGCGAATTTCTAAGGTATGGCAATTGAAACAACAAGAACTGCCTTCAAAACTTTAATTACAGACTCCAGTGTGAAACAATGCTCTGACCTCCCGAAGACAAGTATCCTGAATGCTGCTGAACGACATCTCAAATAACAGAGTTCATATCAGCAGCGATCCCCTTCTGGATGAATCGGACCGTCAAAAATGGCATTGCTAGGCGACTTAGTGACAGTGTGTTGCAAAGTCTGTAAGTCCAACTGAAGAAAACAGGTGCAATCACATAATGACGTGTTAGGAAGTGAAGAGGCAAGTCAGGACTGCTAAACGGGAAAAAGAAGTTTCCGTAGCCGCTCTATGGCAAACCGTAACCCAAAGGCATTCTATAAGTATATAAGTGAAAAATGACTCAATAAAGAAACCATAGGTCCGCTCAAAAGACACGACGGTGAAATCACTTGATGACCTAAGAGACAAAGCCACTATCCTGAACGAATATTTTACTTCGGTACTTACAATTGAAAATGTTACGAACATTCTTGAACCAGCACCGATGCAACTTGCTCCCATAAACACATGTGTTATCAAGGAGACTGAGGTATTTCAAGAAGTGACCCACCTGGACTTGTACAAATCTTTCTCCTCGTACCTTACGGGAAATGGCACCAGTCATCACAAAGCTGCTGCCCGAAACATTCAATCAGTCTCTAAGCACGAGATAAGTTACGCAAGGCTGGAAGCTCGCTAACGTCATCCCTATACACAAGAAGGGGTATAAGAAAAGCACCAAGAACTATCGACAAATCAGTCTTACCTGAAAAAGCGCATCACTGACCACCTGAGAATGCATCAGGGGATTTCCGACAGCTAGCACGCCTCCCGAGATAGATGAAGTTGCCTAACCAATTTACTAGACTTTTTTTCGAAAGTTACAGAATAATAAATCAGAGACAGTGAAGAAAAAACGTAGAGCTGGTTTACCTAGACTTCCAAAGAGCATTCCAAAAGTCCTTCATGAACGGTTAACAAAAAAGAGAAGCTCATGGCATCCAGGGAGGCTATTCACGCTGGATCCAAACATGGATCACTAGTCGGCAGCAGAGAGTAAAGCTGCAAGAAGAGACGAGTGACTGGACGCCGGTCTCATCTGGGGTTCCTCAAGACAGCGTGCTTGGCCCACTTTTCTTCATAATTTACATCAATGATATAGATGTTAACATCTGCTGTAAATTCAGTAAATTTGCTGATGACACTAAATTATGTCATCTTACCAGGATAGATTTGAAATTCAACAGGACCTCGACCGCCTAATGGCTTGGTGTGCAAGCTCACAGATGTGCTTCAATATCGATAAATATTCAGTCATGCAAGTTAGACCTGGGCCTGACTGAGAACCCCTCAGTCCATTTACAAATGAACGAGATAAAATTGACAGCTGTCACCCAACGACGTGACTTGGGAATAATCATCATATACGATCTAGAACACAGTCAATAAGTTTACAAGATTGTGAAGTGGCAAGCTTCCGAAGCAACGGCCAGAAACTCAAGCACAAAGAAGGAAGGAAGGAATGACTGATTACTCTCAGCCAATAATTCTTCCCGTACTTCATAGTGAACATTTGGAATAGACTACCCCCATGAAGTTGACGGTGTGGAGTCAGTCGATGAATCTAAGAATTGTCTTGACAATCATTGGGAGCAACATCCTCCCCAGTTTTGGACTCCTTCTCCAGGAGTCACAAACTCGTAACGGCCGAGGAAGATTCTACGCGACCGTAATCACACTTCCTTTCGTGCCTCAACTTACCTAAGGCCCCCGAGCTCTACATATCTGTAACAATTGATTATGCTTATTCGACCAACTCTTCGAGTTAATTTTGCTCATTTCTTCCTCTTCTTTTCCAAATATTTCTAAGACTCTGATGTAATGGAACTATCTCATAGAGGGCCGGAGCGTATGTTCCAGACGCTCTGTGGGATGGGCCTGTTGGTCCGTCGACTATCTAATGTAACGCCATCTTTTCGCCATGCCGCACAGACTCCATTAGTCACATCTCTGCTCCATGCGGTTCAAACTCCACTAGCCGCACGTCTTCTCCATACTGCACAGACTTCGTTAGCCGCTCCTTTGCTCCGTACCGCACAGACTCCATCAGCCACACCTCTATTCCATTAGCCACACCACTGCCCCATTCCGAACAGACTCCATTAGCCACACCTCTGCTCCATGCCGCACAGACTCCATTAACTCTCTCCAATTCCGTGTCGCGCGCTGGGCTCGTTTACAGTTGAAAAATTCTGCCTGGACTCCGCCGTTAGTTGCAGCGGAAATAATTGCCTTCGGGAGGGCAGGCCCCTGCCCCCTACTTCATCCCCTCCCCCCTCCTCTTCCCTTCCATCTCTTATATTTCCCCACACTTCTCCTTCATCTCGACCGCCTGCTGGCAATGAATTATTGTACCATCCTCCTATGAGAACACAAATGCCAAGGGTATTCTTATAATGACTTTTCCTTTACCATTGTTGCGTATAGGACATTGTTGCGTATAGGACTTTTCCCACACCATTCTTGCGTATAGCATTTCTGCTCGCGCGTTGTTGCGCTGCCAAGAAATTGAAAATCCCAGCCGCCACGGCAGCGTTTCCTCGACAGCACAAGCAAATGGTGAAGTTTCGAAAATCTCTCAATTTCTAGTCACTCTAAGCTTACAAAGACGGATATGTTAGCACCATTTTCAAACTTGTAAGCTCTAGTCACTGCCACTGAAACTTTCGTTCCGAAAAGAAGGAATGTTTCGTATTTTGTGCTCTCTTGGGTAGTGGATTCCATGCACACAGTAACGGTGTGTGCCGTATAACCGTCAACAGTGCGTGTAAATGTGAAATTATAACTGAATAAATATTTTGGGAATTATTAATACTGCTAAGAGTGGTAGTTAGTTATTACCTCCGCCAAGAAGGTTATATTTTCGTCGGGTTTGTTCCCACTGTCATTAAAGTTATTATTCCAGTACCACTTTCATTGTTAATAGATAATTATTTCGGCCAATGAGGTTATATTTATGTTTTTGTGTACGTCTGATTGCGAAATAATATAACTAACAAAATAATGGATAGATAGATCTTCCTAATACCATATTACAGAAACTCTTAGGAATGTCGCGAGCAACAGATGAAAAAATATAGGTGATGATTTGTATATTAGAATTGTGTTGCTCGCTAAAGGTCTACGTTTTAGACGTATAGCTCGGGTTGTAATATTATTAATTTTATGATAGCTGTATTGCACTTTCAATTTCAAGAAAACTTTCTTAGATTCTGTTCGTCATAGCAGCACCATAATCAGCTCATAGCTCGGCAAAACACAGCTCTTTATAATCCACTAATGAGAATAGGTGGTAATAATTTAAATAATGTTCTCAGCCACCATGATAAAGACCAGCGGGATTTTGCATATCAGTTCTTGCACTGTTTAGTTACTGGTATGGAGAGGAAGAGATCAGTTCTGCCTATCCATGATGGACTATGCCCGGTGGCATTAATAGCTTATCATACTTTGTATTACCCGATGTATATTTATATACATATATTATATATATATTATGAATTACATTCCTTGGGATAAGATAAAAGGAAATTCAATCATTTAGTCATGGCTAACCAAGTATCTTCATCTACAAAATTGAAATTTAAGCGTTGAAGATACCTAAAATACCTTTTAGCGGTAACATACAAATTGAAATTTACGTCTTTTCCGAGTTAAAACTTTTTAACTCTGACCTCAGGATTGGCAACTCAAGTAAAAAATCAACGAAGTTAAAAAGGTACCATGTATGTTTGTCAAAGCGAAATGACAAAGATGAGCAAAGAAAACTATATCGTATTTTTTTTTAACCAGTTTTACTTTTTGAAATCATTTACTGAAGGTCAAAGCGACTAGTTGTAATCATAAAGTAAAATATTATCTCGTTTGTATTACTAACCAGTTCGCTGCAATACTTTTGGGGCTTTCAAAAGTAGACCATAACTGTGAGTACCTCTCAGATGACGTTTACGCGGATATTTATCTGCTTGTTCAAAAAAATTTTATGAACGTTTTTCAAGGTCTTGTATACCAGTTACAAACAAAAGCTTGATCAGTTTCTAGAGCTTTTATCAATCAACGACTGATAACATTGTTGTTCTCTGCACATTGTGGCGTTATGGAATTCCTTTATCCATTCCAAATAACGCTGCATTCCCGATATTGGGAATCTATAACCAGGAATGCAGGCCGTTCCCGTGATCGCTATGGCCACTGGGAATGGATTTACAGGCCGTTATTTTGCCCCGTTTTCCCTTATACGTTTGTTGACCGTTTTAGCGTCTGGTGGAGACGCTGAATGCCGTTCGGCGTACGTATAGCAGGCTGTACATGTGCCGTTAAGAAGGTAATAGGGAATTTATATTCCTATATTCCTTGATGGCGATGTTCTCTCCTTTAGTTTCTAAGTGCTGTCGATGTAGGCAGTACCACAGTGTCCAAGCGTTGTTCTCTTAAGCGCCATTTAGCCTATGGTCACGACCCAAGTAGAATTTTGAATGGCTCAAAAAAAAAATACAGAAATAGATCACAACTTAAAATAAACATCACCACGACACATAGTAGTTGTCGTATCTAAATTAATAAAAAAAATTTTCAAATGAGTTATACTCTGGATCTTTTAATTTTACAGATAAATTTACTACTGGATAGATCCTTATACCACAAAGGTGGACATAATGTTCACCAACAAAAATAGCGATAGAAAAAATACGAAGCGCAGCAGAAACTGTTTCCAATTATTTCCTCCAGCTCCTGCAATATCTTTCCCATTGGAGGTTGTTACCTTGACAGTCGGCAATTTTCTGGTGCAGTTAGCGGGAAATCCTCTAGACAGCGGCACTCCGTCTTTGGCTCCAATGGCAAGGCTTGCAGCCCTCGTCAGGGAGTAACAAATGAGGGCAGGCAGACGAAATGTTGCCGCGACTCCGGTGCATACAAAATGTGCCGAGTTGCTGGCAACTTGATAGTAACCAATGTTGAGATAGTAACCTATGTTGAGATAGTAACCTATGTTGAGTATTTTCTTGAAATAGCTTAAATATATGTTAGAACAGGATGAAAGGCAGTTACACCTTCCTATAACAACCTCTCAATATTTCATGAATCAAATTTACCAACGTTGAGCCTCCCACGCCCGTCGTGGGTAACAAAACTTCTTGAACTGTTTTTCCCATTGTATTCTACACTATATTTATCTATTTATATTATGCTACAAGTCTCTGAACCAGTCTTGTTTGTGTCTTGTTTATTTATTTGTGTCTTGTTTGACACATTTTCATCACTTTTACACGAGAAGAAATTCGAGGTATCCCCCCCCCCGTCCCCGTAAGAAAGGTACCTAATCGAGAATTGAAAGCTAACATAGACACTATGCCTTCAATTTGACTCGACCCGGAGTTCTTGCCCGTACTAGTGAAGTAGTCAAGGTACCCGTTATGTTAACTTTATGCGTTGTAATAATAATTTGACTTTGCTTACAACCTGGGTGGTAAATATTCGTTAGAGAAGCAAAGAATCTGTTGATAGTGAACCGAATGGGCCTCTCCTTGACGGGCAGAAGAGGACGGCCGAATAGCGGGTGGTCTATGCCCAGCTAAATAACACCTGCTTTCTTTGCAAAAGCGAAGACGATCGTAATGACGACCCAACGGGTCATGGGTCGTCTAGTTCACTATTAAACATCCAGGAATTTTCAGTTACCTGTTGTTTCCCGGAGGAACACAATCTTGTTCTTAGGAAGCGGAATTGAATTTACGAATTTACAATGCGTACTGTGTCTGCGAGTAGCGCCTGACGCTCGACCCAGACAGCGATGTGACCTCTCAGAATTATTAAAATTTCGGAAAAATTGAAGCTTATCAGAATGGAATTCACCGATGTCTGGAGTACACCTTAAGTTAGCTCTGTGTGTTCATGATACGGAATGCACTGAACTGCCACAAACATGCAGGAAGATTTAGTTTTAATGCCACAGTAGGTGGAACCAAAATTAAGTTGGAGGTCTCCAAAAACTAAACATATCTGAGGCGCGATCTTAAAGCACACTAGAAGACTTCGCCGTCTTAGAATGACGGTGGAAAATTATTTCTTCAGCAAAGCCCCGGCCTGTGTCCTCTGCTCTGCTTCCTTTTCCCCTTTCCTTCGTAGATATTCTCGCTTTTTCTATAAGTGCATCATGAGTTCAGAGCAAAAAGCTTTGCTCTAGGAAGACAGTAAAATTCAGTAGTATCCACGCTACCGGTAGGAAGTACCTCAGATGCTTTCAAGGCCTAAACTTTAAATTCAATTAAACAACGAGTCCGTTGTCCTGTGTAGTGCTCATAGATGTTGTTGTTTGTTGCCATCGATAGGGTCCACCAGTGCCAACTTGCTAAGGAAGCTCCGGAGGGGGTTTAGGCAGAGGGGGAGAAAGTAGAAGAGAAGAAGAGAAGCGAGTAAACGCGCAGCTCCAAGTGGGTCCAGCCAGAGACTGCTCCCCGAAAGATCAGTGGGGTGACTAGAACACAAGTAGAGGTGACGAACAGACTGTTCATCCAGTTCGCAGAGCTGACAGGAGGGATAGTAGCAGCGGGCAGAGAGACAAACCAACCGAGCAACCAGCCAACAGACTCAATATTGTTATACAGTGCGACGACGCCCAGAGCTGCGCTTTATGAAAGATCAGATGAATAATCTAACAGTGGTGGAAGCTGGTTAACTGCACAGAGCAAGAGCAAACATGCCGAATAACAAATTTATGGATATCTGATACGGGGAGCGTGTGAAATGTTTGAAGCATTGCTGTACAAGAAATGTTGATGCACAGTCAAATCTATGAGTTT
Source organism: Parhyale hawaiensis (assembly GCA_001587735.2). Lineage (NCBI taxonomy): Eukaryota > Metazoa > Arthropoda > Malacostraca > Amphipoda > Hyalidae > Parhyale > Parhyale hawaiensis. The sequence continues at coordinate 8,672,864 of LQNS02278089.1, read as the reverse complement.
TTGAAAGTATAACCTTCTGTATGTATTCGTGACGAATTTTGAGGGTCTAGACAAGTTGAAAATATAGTTGAGAAGCACTATAAATTATTAAAATACCCTTATCCTTTTTAATTTTTCTTACGCCTAAAAATTTTCATACACCCCTCGTACTCCACTACAAAATACAGGAGTTGTTTACAGTGGCATACGAGGATGTTTGTAATTCTTCCTGAAGCAAAGGACGGCTCCTGACATTACTACACGTTATTGGAGATGTAGCTTAACTGGTGGCGTGCCTCCCTCCCCTGGGAGGGTGGAAGGAGAATACAAGTGAAGCATAAAGTCATCTGCTCAAATATAACTTTCTAATTATATGTATTAGATAGATTATACGTCGAAAAAATACATAATTTCTCAAAAAAAAGAGAGGGACGTGCTGGTCGAATCGGCGTAAAAAAATGCATCAGGTATGATACCTTGACAACCACTGCACTAGTATATTGGCGAATTGTATAATACTCCGCTTTGGAGGTGAATTAAAATCGCATTGGCAGCAAAAGTAAAAGAATATGATTTATTCCAACAGAAAAAAATGTTCCAATTTTAGCTTTCATTATTATCTCACAAATTTGAAGCGTTGACCTCCCGCACCACCTGCAGTTAACTCTCCAGCCCCCCCAGTGAAGGGAACCCCAACACTAAGGTTTTTATTTTTGTTTACAACGCCAAAAGAGCGGCCCTTACTGGCAGGTGACGCTATTAACCGCTAAATTATGATTGCATTATTAGTACATTACATTACTTTATATATTATTATTACATTAATCCTGACTTATACGGTATGTATTTAGTTAGAGTTCTGCAATAATTAAGGCCCTGCTGCTGCTCGGAAGTTTATAATTAAATATTAACCGACAGCTTGGGGCACTGGAGATAGTTAAAGCTGGGAGTTGGTCGCAACTACTACAATATTACCTGCCTAACATACATTACTACTGCTCGTTACCTCCAGGTGTTTCTAGCTCTGGACCAACTGGCCAGCTAAAAGGAAAGGTAAATGTGACAGAAAAATTAAAATAAAAATAATATAAAAAAGAACGTTTATCAGAGATGAAAACATAAAAAATAGTGAGAACAAGATACTGGTAATATAAAATATAAAAAAATATAAAACAAAACAGATAAGGTAACACAGTTACCGGAGGTAAAAAAACAGTATAGAGATAACATAGGATTCATTTCTTTTTTAGGGAAATTTCCGAAAGAAAATGCATGTTCCGCACAGAGTACGCAGAAGTAATTGGCACATATTTTATTCTATACAGATACGCCAACATACCTAACAGATACTGAAGTGATCCTTGCGGCAGTAGGACCCGCGGGCTTCATGTATATAATCTAAGTTGGAATAATTTATGTTTTTAGAGAGATCGAATTATGACACAGCTGAACACCACCGACAAATACGACTTGATTTGGATATGTTACTTTCTCTGAAAAAAGGTTGGATGGTGAATTGCAATACTGCGGTAACGTTCCCTAGACTCTATTGATTTAAGTGAACTTATGTATTAACTGCACTTATCTTATCACAACAGCCTGGCATATACCGTGCAAGCGTGAAGACCAATGGGAACAAACTATGGAAGGTGGAGGGTGATATAAATTGTACGGTGGAAATGCTTGAAGCGTGTTCGAATGTCCTACATTAATTGAAATATATCTAATCTAATTAGCATTAACTTGGCTGGAATTTCAATCACGAGTGCAAGATAAATAACAATGGTTCAAGTCGTCACCAGACGATTTGCCTTGAGCAGCAGAAAATTCAACTCTGTGAATGGAAATGTTTCAACCGAGATAGAAAATAATGACAACAGCAATGACATAAATAGATAAATGAAAAGTTATCTATACAGATAATTAAACAAACTAATAACGAGATAACTAAAAAGAGAAATGAAGATATACCAGAACTGATTATCAAGCCGTAAATAAAAGATAACTAGACAGAAAATTACACAGATAAAGAAAGAGATAAAACAACAGATAATCAAGAAGATGAATAAAGAGATAACTAAACAGTTAAGTGAAGAGATAAATAAAGAGATTGCTAAACAGATAAGTGAAGAGATAAATAAAGAGATTGTTAAACAGATAAGTGAAGAGATAAATAAAGAGATTGCTAAGCAGATAAGTAAATAGATAAATAAAGAGTTATATACACAGTTTTCTTTCCTGCAATTATTCCATGCAATATTTTATTAATTTGTAAATTAGAATTTTCCTAACCAAAATGTTGCCAAGAACAAGACGAGCTGCCCCTGCTCCCAGCGCCTCCACAGCAGCAAATGCAGAGAGACTCGCAATATCCAGAATTGCTTTTGCATTCCCGTTCCAATTCCCAGCGACCCAGAGTACCAGAGCTGTCCTGCAATACGAGGCACTACACGACCGTTAATTCCTGCCCGTTGCTGGTAACTGGGAACGGGATTTCTGCCCGCTCCTGGCAACTGGGAATGGGATTTACAGCTAGCAGGAATTGCCCGAGGCTGCGACCAATTCCTAAGCTTAAGGGCATGAAAAATATCCCCCTAGTCCGGTGAAGTGCACCGCTTCGGGGTGCAGTTTAATGGAAAACATCCGCAATATACAAACACACACACACACACACACACACACATACATACATGATATCTTGCGTAAATATGAACGAGTGGAAAAATGAAACCATTGAAGAATAAAGATATACATACACTGCGTGAGAGCATAATTCAGTGTTTTATTTTGCGCCCGAGGATTTAACTCTGGAGGTTCTCATACGCTCTAGTCTAGGTAGTCTAGGGGTTAGTATGCAGCCCTGCCATAACTTAGGCGACCCCAGAAGCTGTTTCGACATTTGATTTTCTAGTTACTTCAACGCAAATGCGAGTGCAAAAAGAAGCTAAATGAGATAGAACGTCAGCTTGCAAGATCACACGATGAAGAAAGCAATAAGCTGCTTGCATCAAATTAACATGGCTTTCGCCATAAACGTTCTACCACCTCGCAGCTGCTTGAGTATTATGACTCTACTAGTGGACCCGTGCGTGAAAAATTCGCGCAATAACCTATACGTTTGCCTAATGTCTCTAGGCCGGTGCGGAATCTCCTCTTCTCTTATTTGCTTTTTAATTTTCTTCATTGATCCTTTGTCCTGCTGTCATCCTTAGGTAGGTCTTCTATATAGGCAGGCACAAGCAACATCTTGAGTAAAACACTCCAATAAACTTAAACAACATGGCAGCTTACATACAATGTGTTCGGTCCGTAGCAAAGATACAGTTGATACCGTCTTTCAACCTCAAATATCTGCTTCATTTAAGGTGCTCAAATTTTGTCCTATGAAGAGAAAACTGCTTCATCAGAGGAATACAGTAAGCTAGAAGATATAATTGTCTACTGCCTGTGAAAACTTATGTTTCGTCGGTTTCGTTGACAATTGCTTCAGAGTGAGAAGAATAGCTAATGCAACGAAATCCGATAAGTTCCCTGGAATTGAAGAACTCAGGGACAGCCAGTGGCGCTACGCATGTTTTCTTAAACTCAATCATTAATTACTTTTAATTTCAGTTGGTTGCTTGCCAGTCAGGTAGGCTTCAAGAGTCAGCAAATAATAATAAATGGGCACACAAATGTTTATTGTCTTAGAAGCCCAGGTCCATGATCAACATACGAGAAAGCGAGCCTAACTCACCTGTTATCGGTCTGTTAGAATTATTCTCTTAGTTATGAAAAAATGATACATCAAATATTTACATTATACGCAAACACAGATAACTACACCTGGTAACTCACATATCAACTAAAGAATATTGGCAATAAACTTGAACTAAAGGTAAGCGTTACTCGTCTAAATAGACAGAACCGTCCCGACAATCTGAGGAAAAGCCTGGTGCGATAATATCTCACGACTACAATAAATCACACAATAAATATACCGTAGAATTGGTCTGTCCACCAATGACACCAACGGCGATTTACAGCGGCCAGAGAAAAAGATACTGACCCGTAGGACGTCAGGCAAGACGTCCTACGGGTCACAAACTAACATACTTAAATGACACTCCGCTCATAAGTAATTGAACAATAATACAAATACCTTAATTAACAATGGTATTCATGTAGGCTAACGCAACAGCATATGTTATACACCATACGCGACCTCTTCAATTACGAGAGTACTTCAAATTCATACAAAACTATTACACTATTCTACAACAGCAAGTACTGTCGATACCAATACAAATGGCGGCGATGAGTATTATGAAATGGCAAGTCACGTCATATTGCACAATCCTGTTCTTTGTTTTCAATTAGCTAAAGCTGATAATTTACCCCTTCTTTCAGCCTGAGGGAGACACAAAGAAGTAAATACCGTAGGGTAGAACAGGACGAGCGTTATTGCTTGAGCTGTCAAAGTTTTCCCTGCAAATACGGCGTCTCAAGACAGGGAATGCAAGGGACACGCAGCACGTCGACGGATATTACACAGTCCTACACAGCGCAGAGGCAAATATAGGGTTGCCCAGCCGAGGAAGAAGAGGAAGAGCAGCACAAAAATCGCCACCAGTAAGAGTACAAAAACAGAAAGGAATAAAGAGGACGAGAAAGACCTACGAGGCCCAGCTAGGTCTCATCAGGACGCTACTCTGTTGGACACAGGGCGGGTGAACGCACCTAGCAGAAGGGAATAGAAGACGCACGTCTTCATTTCCCATTTAGATCCAACCTCAGGTGCCATTACGAATTTCTGTCAATGCCTAGAGAGACTCCAACTACTCTATGCACAATAAATTATTACTAGACAACACACTTATTATCAACGCTATTAACACTGGCAGTCCATGTCATAATCTGAACCATGACCCTTGCATAGCAGATCTCAGTGTGGCAAGCCTCTATCCCCAAGTCACGACAATGGCGTTTAAAAAAAAAAATAATGGTAAAAAATCGATAAATAAGTAACATAAAAAAGAAAACTCATTTGTTTCTCCCCGAGGAGAGTTTTTCATTGCTTTCTATCATTACATCGGGTATATAACATAAGATAAATATGGCGCTTCTATACGGCACAATATCCCGAGTATAAAGCAAAACGCTTAACACTAGGTATCGTTCAATAAAACAAGAAATTTGCCTACTTTACTTAAAATATACAAAGTTTCTCTAACCTCTATGTACTTACAGATTCACGCAGTTGGAGAATAAAATGCTTTATTGCTACAGCGGAAGCTTAGGGAAAGACAGAACGCACTGTGACGGAAGAATCTAGCATCGAAGCAGAAAACCAACGAGTGAAAATGTAATGACTGTCAACTTTGCTAAAGTAACCCAATGGTTTCCCCGAAGGAAACCCAATACGAAATAGTTCCGTATTCCTTTTGTATCGAGCAAATGTTTAAATCCGAGACAATGGTGTACCCTATGCGCAGGGCATAAATAGGCCTACAATCATATTCCAGCCGGTCGAACTTACGCGCCGTTGTCAAATTGCGCTAATAGAATACGCATTATTATTATTTTGGTTATTTCTATCACATCAATACTCACCTCCAAATTATCATGCGCTGCGCACAACTTCATTTAAGATTTCCAAGTTGAATGAACTCCTCTGACACCGCAGCCATGGACTAAATGTGAAAGAGAAAAATAGGGCATAAATCCTACCGACGGGCTTACATCTGCAATATGGAAAGTCAAATAAAAAGAAGATTAAACGCATATAGTAGGCAGCATATTATTCAAAGAGAAAAATTTAAAAAATAACCACAGCTCCCACGCAGTTTTTAATCTAGCGAAACGTTCCATAACTACAACGCCTCGTGTCGTAAGACCATCACTCGCGGTCAAAGCAAATTCCATCCCCGTCAGTTTTTATGGCCAGCTAATCCTAGTTTTTTGGAATGAGTCACATCGAGGGCAACCCACAAGACTCCCTGCAAAAAATCATGAACATTGCTCAACTCCTTCGACCACTTCTTGGGTGGAGAGACATACAAACAAACATACTTACATAAATCTTCAACGAAAACATTATCACCTCTTCTCTTCGCTCACAGTTGGTACAGACCCGCAGCTACACCTAGGGCCCTCTAGCCAGTCAGCTGACCGCAGTGTATGCCGCACGGTCGTGCCCCGACGGGCCTCAGTTCAGCAAAGAGAAAAGGCAAGATTTGTGCCTCTACAATGGCATACCCGCCGCAACCCTAATTAGAATCACTTAATTAAATTTTCTCGATTAAAGTTACCAGGTTGCCACATTACTCCCAATGCGGCTCCAATTCACAAGCTTAATTGTGGCTGTGGCGAGCGTTTCGCTGCCACGACCACACGATACATCTTCTCGTCTTCTACTTTTTCCTTCGAGAAGGCCACGGTTGTGCCGCGGCAGTGACGGATTGTGCAGCCAAGCGACTTCCCAAACTTCCTTCCTTACTGCCAAAAGTCTCCTAACTTCCTGCCTTGCTGCTCCTTCGGGACCAAACTTACTGACCTTTTCTTCTTACTGCTTTT